>JAGFMK010000649.1:0-12167 GCA_021030975.1 Lichenothelia convexa | reverse complement strand
ACTAGCCTACTATCTTTAAAGATATTAAAAAATAGGTTAAAATATATAATACTTACTAAAAATAATAAATAAACTATAAGAATAAAGTCTTATATCTAACGTATAGCACCCTATTAAGTGAAAAATAGGGCCTAGATATTATCTATATATCTACTACTAGGGGGTTTTAATACCTTATCGTTATAAGAGACGATCTTTCTAAGTAGATAGAAGTATATCTACTAAGATCTGTAAACTTATTAAGTATTACTAAATTTATTTATAACGATATCTTTATACACTATAGAGTAATTAAGAAGCTTATTATTAATAGTAGGCTAGAAAATAAAGGTATTATAGAGAAACTAGTAGAAGACTTTAGAATAAAGCGAGTGTAAGTGTTAGCCTATCACCCCTAGACTAATAGGATAATTAAACGAGGATATAAATCGATTATTAATAGTCTTATAAAGCTTACTTTAGAAGGTAAAGGCGACTAGGTTCAGAATCTAATAGCTATACTATAGGCTAATTAAGTAATAATTAATAACACTAGATATTTGCCGTACTACTTGCACTATAGCTAGGATACCTTACTTCCTATTAATCTAGAGTTTCCTATATAGCTAATACACCCTTAGTACAACGTAAAAACGAGGTCTAAACTACTAGCGTTATATTACTTATAGCTATAATACTAGGATAAAGATCTATAGAAAGCTATATATTATACCCTTAGAATAAGAGAGAAGAATAAGGAGATCTTTAATAACGAGCAATAATTATAATAATTTCTATTATAATAAGGTGACCTAGTTCTACTATATAATACCTTGTTTAAAAAGTTATACTTAGAGAAGTTAACACTATACTAGTAGGGCCCCTTTTATATCTATAAGGTTATTAAGGATAAAGGAAGCTATTTCCTTAAAGAACTTAACGGTATAGTTATTAAGAAGACTATATTCACTGGAAATAGGCTTAAATAATACTATCTCTAGTAATTAGGGTTTAAAGAATTAAAAGAAGTTAATATATAGAAACTATTACCTACAGCACTAATAATTAAATACTAGCTATATAGCTAATCTTATAAAGTTATAATAAAGACTATATAAGACGTACTTATAAAGGAAGAATTATAAGGCATCGAGATCTAGAAAGGGAATTCTATTCCAACGTTAATTCCTATAGTTTTAATACTACCCTAGGATTTATAGTAGTCTAATATTATAGAAATTAACTAGGACGAATTTTCTAATAGTAAGCCTATTAACTTATAATAACGGAGGAATAAATAATATTATAATTAATATATTAAAGAGTGATAGAATATTTATATTAATAATTGCTCTATATAGTAATAGAATATTTATATTAATAATCACTCTATAGGCTATTAGAAGCCCTAATTAGCCCTAGACCCTATCTATAGCGCTATAAGCAGGCTAAAAAAGAAAATATTAAATTACATAAAAGTAACGTTATTAATCTATAATAATAGAGTAATAAATATTATTAAAAGACTAATTGCGTTATTTAGCTATAGATTAGCTAAATTATAGGTAGAGGATAGACTTATTAGTATATAATAGAAAATTTGAAAAATTATAAAAATTTAGAATAAAAAGAGATTAAGGGAATATTAGTCTAGGAAGGTCAAATAATTAAGAAAGGTATACTAGTATACTATCTTATATTAAAGAAGCTATATCTATTACTATCTATATATCCTAATTAATTATAAGTTCTATAGCTGTTATAGGATCTATAGCTTCTAAGGCAGCATCGTCTTTATTAGTAATTATATTAGCTTAAGTATATAAATTAGCAATAATATCCTATATTACTGCTACTATATCCTTATAATTACCCTTATCTTCTAGACTATAGTTATAGGGTATATCTATCAACTTGAAGTATATTTAAGGTTCTAGGATAATAACCTTTTTTAGAGCCTTAGTAATAGTAGTAGCTACTTCTATAGCAGCTTCTAGAGGCCCTATATTATTAGTATTTAATAAGGTTACTTAGAGAGAAATACTTATATTAAACCTTAGAGTAACCGCTAACCTTCTTTATATATTTACTAAGGAAGACGTAATTTATATAGGCCCTATTAAATAATTTATAGCCGCTTTCTATAGTAATAGTAATATATTACTATTAACTATTAATAATAAGTCTAAATTATCTTCTAAGAAGGAATAAACTATAAAAGGCCCTAATTCATTCTTATATTAGGAGCACTATTCTAGTTTAGTATTACTATAAGTATAGTATTATCCTAGTAAGATAGGAAGGTAGTTAGTACTAGCTTTAAGGTTGTATTTACTAGTGTTATTTAAATAGAAGTCCGGCTTATAATTAATATCTAGTTTATTAGGATACTAGTAAAACTTATTAAGTTGTCAAGGTCGGTGGCTAGGTAGCCTAGAATCCTAGACTAGAATATAGAGTAGATATAGAGACTATAGATTATCTATAGGTAATACCTAAGCTAGATAGACAAGACGAAGCGTAAGGAGAGAAAGCTAGAATATATAAAGCGGGCTAAAAACCCTTTATAGGCTTCCGGCACTCAGTCTAATAATAATCCTAACCCTAAATCTTAGCCCTAGTATTAAATTGCAATAGTAGACCCCCTTCTTAGGCCGAAGCTCCTATAAGGCCTTAGGTATTCTATAGTATAGTTATTATAGTTATGGTTTTTATTGACATTTTAGGGGTTTTATTACTAGTTGCCCTCGCTATTTACCATTTGCCCTCACTATTTGCCCTCGCTCTCACCCTTAGGGCTAGGGGCTTACAACTTGAATAACTTTTTAGGGGGTAGTCTAAATTTTATAATAGGTAGGCTAGATTATAGCCCTTAACGAGCTCTATAAGTATATTTTAGAATTAAGTCTTTTAGGGCTCTAGCCGTTGAGATATTACGCAAAGTCTGGTTTGTCTATGCCTAGCCGCCCTGGAAACCGCTGCGTGCAGCGTAGTAGTTGGTTGCTATATACAATGGGTGTATGCAATCTTTAAAAAATTATAACTCTATAACGCGCAATCCAAATTTTACAAACGATAGTTCAAAATATTCAGCTTAATAAGCTCTATAATTCTTGTCTAGAAAGTAAAATAGCAGAAGCCCTAGTTGTAGAGGTATTCCTAGGGAAGTCCTGGAAGGGGCATAGATTTATCTCTTAATTTATAACATAGGGAAGTAAAGTGTGTCTTTAGCACAGTGGTTAAGCTAACCTATTACTACTAATTATCCTTCTAGATAGAGAAAGTAGTATATAAGGCCTGGGATCTAGCTAGTCCTGGGAATAGGGTCTAGGGCCCCATAGGCAAGTATATTAGTACGCAAGCTATATAGGGTTATAGCTCTGCCTTAACCACTTATAGGGGATAGTATTACGTCTTTGTCGTTTACTATCTAGAATTTCTTGGACTTCGAATTCTTCTAGACCGTTAGTAATAATAGGCGGCGGCGGTGGGTTTCTCTAGCCAGGTAATATATCTTCTGCAGCGGACTTTAAAAGACTAATATAGAATATATTATAGATCTCTATAGATAGTAGTAGAGTAAGTTAATAGGCTGTAGAACTAATAACCTTAGTTACTAGAAATAGTCTATAATATTTCTAGTCTAGCTTCTGTGAGAGACGTTCTATACAGATATTTTAGGTATCTAGCTAGACGTAATCTCCTTCTTTATATATAGAAGATAGTGTATATAAACGATTAGGTTAATTAGCTTGGTTTGATAGGCTAGGACAATTTCTTCACGTAGATACTCTAGAAGTTTATCTATTCTTTCTTAAAATATATCTATAGTAACTAACTATACCCTAGTATATCTATCTCCCCAACGTGGTATTTCTAGTTCAAATCCTAAACGGGGGTAGTATCCGTAATTTGCAAAGAAGGGAGTAGTTTTAATACTTTTAGACAGGGAATTATTCTGGGTAAACTCGGCCATTGGTAGCCAATCTACCCAGTCGTCCTATAGATAGGTAATATAGCTCCTTAGGTACTATTTAATATCTTGGTTTATATATTTAGTCTAACTATCTATCTATAGATAGTAAGCTATTAATATAAGTAGCTAAATCCCTAGTCATTGATATAAACGTCGCTAGAATAATAAGTCGAATTGTGTGCCACGGTCTGATACAATAGTCTTAGGTAGACTATAGAGTCTCTAGATATCTCGGACGTAGATATTAGCAACAGCTGGTGTAGAAGTCCTATAATTTTCTATAGTATATAGCGTAAAATATACTTACTTAGATAGTCGATCTATAACTACTAGGATATTGTTGTAGTTAATTCCATTACGTTGATAGATTGGAAGGCCGGCAATAAAGTCTATAGATATATTAGTCCATCTACGTTTAGGGACCGGTAGTAGATTTAGTAAACTATAGCGTTATAAGCGTGAAGCTTTAGCTCTAGCACAGGTATAGCAGTTCTAGATATATTATTTGACGTCGTCCTTAATATTTACCTAGTAGTAGTCTTAGGTAATAAGCTTATACGTTCTAGTAATACTAGTATAACCTATAGCTGGACTATTATAGTAGAGTCGTAGTAACGTAAGATATAGATTATCATCTTCTAGGATCTATAGTTTAGACTTATAGAATAGCCTGTTATTTTCTTCCTTAAAGTCTGCGGGTAATAGCTTCAGCTTCTGGTCCTATAGTAGGAGTTAACATTTATTATTTTATAGATAGTTAAAGACCTATAACGTAAGGGACTTTCTTAGTCCTAGAGATTCCTATTCTTGGTATACATTTGTAATAACTTCTTTAGTATTTACTTCTAGAATATTATTAGCGGTAATAGGTATATCTTGAATCACTTCTTTTAATAGAAATTCCGGTTTTAGGAGCACTTAGTTCTGATATTTCAGACGACTATCCCTCTCTCCTAGGGTGAGGTCTCTTAACCTCCTAGTTAAAGCGTCCGGTTTAGTATCTAGCTGTCCTAGGTAATACTAGATCTTAAAATTAAATTAACTGAGAAATTCGGCCTATCTTGCTTAACGTCATATTAGAGTCTTAGTTATTATAAAGTACTCTAGGTTATAGTGGTCTATAAGAACGTAGACGGGCATTCCAGAACCTTCTAGTTCTGGACGCCATTCTTCAAAAGCCCAAATAATTACTAGTAACTCTTTATTATAGATTTCGTAATTATACTCTACTAGTAAATACTTCTAGGAGAAGAACGTAACTAGATATAGAATACTATCTAAACCCCTCTATAATAGGATTCTAGCTGTTATAAAGTCAGACGTATCTATTTCGATAATATATTCTAGATCTAGGTCGAAATACACTAGAATTAGTGCCGTAGTAAATCCGTCTTTAGTTTATTAAATGCTTCCTGGCATTTATCTATCCACTTAAAATTAACGTCCTTCCTAGTTAGGTAGTAAAGTGGCTAGATAATTCTTAAAAAGCTGTAGATAAAACATCAATAGAAGTTTGCAAAGCCTAGGAAGGATTAGACGTCCTTAATATTCCTAGGTATTAGCTAGTCTATTATAGCTTGTATCTTAGATAGGTCTATCTTAATTCCAGACATAGAGATAATTAGTCCTAGGTATTTTACTTCTTGAACATAGAAATTACACTTAGTAATATTAACTTAGAGGCCTACAGCCTGTAACTTAGTTAAGACCTAGCAGATATACTCTTTATATTCTTCTATTGAATTACTATATATTAAGATGTCGTCAATATAGGCCGTGTAGAAGCGGTCTAGATATTGAAAGAGGACATTATTAATATAATACTAGAATATACTCAGAGCGTTGGCCAGTTTAAAGGGTATAATAAGGTATTTAAATAATCTAAAACGTGTCTTAAAAGCTGTAAGCTATTCTTGACCATCTTTAATCCTAATCCTATTAAACGTAGCAATTACGTCAAGCTTTATAAAGTACTTAGCTCTTAATAGACGGTTTAACGTCTTATAGATTAATGGTAAAGGATACTAATTCTTAACCATGATGTTATTTAGACCACGGTAGTTAATATAAAACTATAATCCACCGCCTGGTTTCTTAACGAATAGAATAGGCAAAGTAATAGGTAATAAACTAGGATAGATAAACCCCTTTTGTAGATAGTCATCTAGATATTTCTATAGGAGCTGAAGTTCTCCTTAGGATATTCTATAGAGACTTAATATAGAGAGCTTAGAATTTGGTTTAAGGACTAGATTATAATCATAGACTCTATATAGAGGTAGCTAGTCACTCTCCTGCTTAGAGAATACCGGTAGAAATTTATAGAGCTCCCTAGGTAGCAACGTCTTTGGATCTACGTCGGGTTTAGGTGTGAGAGCCTTTTTAATATCTGCTATAGTAACCGAGAATATTTCACAAGTCCTATAATATACTAATATAGTAAATACTGCTGTATTTATTTATGCCATGTCTAGAGTAGGGGAGTCTTAATTCTTAGTAGTACCTTAGTGGTACACAGGTAGATTTTTTAGTATTAGATAGGTAAGATTTTGGACAGGTTTTTGGCATAGCTTCTTTAGATTTAATTCCTTTAGCTTAGATACTTATAGGATATCTTGGTCCCACCAATAGACTTGTTTCTTAGATCTAGAAGTACCCCTTAGTAAAGAATAGAATGTGGTATATTTAACCCAACTTGGCGTAGATGGAAGGATATAGATTTCTTAGGTCTCCAGATTGAATCCTCTTTACTAGGACCATAGTAAGATATAGGTGCTTAGACAATAGTGTAGAGCATAATAGGTGACTTAGAAATATTATAATAATCTTTATAATAATCTAATATAAATTGTAGGGCGTGGTTTCCACCTCTATAGGTAGAATCGTGGACGTGAGACTATTTAGTTCCTATAGAAATAGGATACTTAGATAGCTTGGTAACAAGCAAGACAGCGTTATTTTCTCTATAATAGGACTTAGAGTCTCCTAGTATAAGTGACAAAACCCGGATAGTAGTTATCAGGGTATTATAAATAACTCTACCGTTATAAGCTGTAACACTCTATAGGTTTTTAAGTTTAAACGTAGATATCTTATTATCTTAGACGTAGTCTTTATCAATTAAAGCATAGCAAGTAGCACTAGTATTATAAAGGGCTAGAATATAAAACGTATTTATTCCCGTGGTAATTTTATAGTTATAGATAGGGCTTTTACTATAAAGCTCTTCCTCTATAAGGGACATAGAATTTATACTTATTAGTCCCTAGATGAGACTCTTCCTAGGGGCACACCATTTTCCGATCTTAGGCTCTTAGGATATCTAGGACTAGTCTAATATAAACTAGCCTTAGATAGTATAGGTAGATATAGAACCTAGACTATAGAGTTTTAGACTATAGGAAACACTAAATATAATATAGTAACTTAGGTATAGGACCGCTGTAGTAATACTGAACGGGAATACTGTAAAGGACTAGGACTAGAACGGCGGGGTTGGTTTAGGCAATTTATTCTCATATACTGACCACTATAATAAAAATAAAGACCTTACTAGCGGCGGCACTCCCGTTCTAAGTCTGTAACCTTAGAACGGCCTCTAGTACGTGATAGGTCTATTAGCTCTAGAGTAGAAATAGGTGTCTATAGAGAAATTAAAGCCGGACGAAATGGGATAAACGGAACAATAGGACTAGGGGACCTTAGACAGAACAGGGTATTATTTAATGGCCTAGATAGTATCTAGGGGGAGCCTAGAATTAATATAGATAGTTATTAAGCTCTTATAAATATTTAATAAAGGCTGTAAATTCTTGTAATAGTAGTAGACTTAAGATAAGTAAGGTACATAACTCCTAGGAGATATTCTACTCTAGTAGAACTACTAGAGCACTTTTAGGGTATTCTGCTTCTAGATATAGACGTTGAAACTCTGTAAAGAAGGTACTAAACTCTTAGTTCTTTTAATGTAATTGGAAGAGTTTAACTTGGGCATTTACAACACGGTTTAGATTACTAAAAGCTATTTCTGGTAAATTTAGGATATCTCAGTAGTTATTTAAAGTAATAATCTCCTCCTTAATATAAGGTAAGACCTAAGTATAGGTAACCTTAGATAGACGACTATAGATATAAACCATACATTATTATACCATAGAATACTAATCTGAATTTGCCGTTATTTTATTAAAAACCTAGCTCTTAAACCATTTGAAGTCTTAACGATCGCTAGTAAATTCTATAGGGTTAGGGAGGTATTCAGAAAGTGTAATCTTAGTAGGAGCTACTAAGACTGGTATTAGAATAGAGGCTTAGGAGGATTAACTAGAGGTACTAGTAGGAGTCTATATAGCCGTGCGGGAAGCTTAAAGTCGACCTTAGAGGTTTTAGATATCGGCTTAAAGTTAGATATTATATTCAAGAGTCGTCTAGTTATTTATCTAAAGCTATTAGCCTTATTCATATAGGGATTAAATTTCTATTTAGAGTTAACCGTTCTAAGTAGAGACTTTAAGATAGAGGGAGCAAAGCGACGAGACGATTATCTATAGATGTTTAGGGTTATTATGAAATATAGAATAGAAAGCTTTAGGTTCAGTAGGATATAGCGTAACTAAGTTAGAAAGTATAGCTACTATAGTAGAGCTGCGGTAGATAGATAGGTCCTAGGACCCGGTATCTATCTAGGGTAGTAGAGTGGGCAGACGCTTCGTAATATCAAGGTTAATAGCTAGGTAGCCTAGAATCCTAGACTAGAATATAGAGTAGATATAGAGACTATAGATTATCTATAGGTAATACCTAGCTAGATAGACAAGACAAAGTATAAGGAGAGAAAGCTAGAATACATAAAGCGGGCTAAAAACCCTTTATAGGCTTCCGGCACTTAGTCTAATAATAATCCTAACCCTAAACCTTAGCCCTAGTATTAAATTGTAATATAAGTAATGTATAACTAGGTTTAGCTCTTATAAGGGCGGCTTTAAGGTCTTCTTAAATAAGAGGTTCTATATAATTATTAGCACTTAATAAGAAGTAAATATCGTAAAAATCTAGAGGGAGTATAAGTAGGATGCTTAGGTAAAGAAAGTTGACCTATATAAAAGTTAGTATATAATAGTTAGTAAAGGTTAGCTAGGTATACTATAGCTATAAGAACTGAAGAATAAGTTAATTAGTTACGGTACTAAATATTAAATTAATATAATAAGAAGTAGATATTAAGAGGTATACTTATAAGATGTAGTAGTAGAATAAAGATTAAGAATATAAGGAGATAATTATACTTATATACTTAGTGGCTATAAGTGGTGATTATAGAATGAACTAATTATTCTTTATCGTTAATTAATAAGTATAAGTAGATTATAAGATATATTAGGATTAGTTAATAAGAAAAGGAGGTCTATTATTAAGAATAGTTTTAAGAAGACTGCTATTATTTAAATCTAATATCTATAGCCGTCTAATAAATAAGATAGAAGTATTAATAAGTAATAAAGGACATTACCGCTATAGAGCTATATTCTTATCCATCCATTTATAAATAAGATTAAATACCTTATCCCTCTCCTATAATTTCGCAATTAATCTAGCCTTCTTCCGTCTAATTAGCTTTACCTATACCTCTAAGGCCTCTATAATATACTCTTCTAGCTAAGTAGTAAGTTCCCTATAGTCTATTACTATATTTAAGTTATAGGCCTTTTCTAGAGGAGCTTAAAGTTTAATAGGACCCTTTAATTTAGAATTATACTTAGAAGGGGCCCTTTATTTATAGTACTTATTATTAAAATCTACACTTTATTAGAGGTTAATAAGAGCTACTAGAGAGATAGAATACTTATAGTTAGAGAGAGTATATCTATACTTTTACCTATTAAAGTAATAGTTTATATATAAGCTACTAAAGAAAACCGTCTAATTCTTAGCTTTAAGGCGGTAATAGGACTATTAAGTATTAATAATGCCCTAGGACTAAGAAGGGAATTGCACTTACTTAGAAAGGTCTATAACCTTAGATATAGTTACTATATATAGGGTCTAAGATAGTAGAATATTTAACGGCCTAGCTAAGTAAGGTAGGAAAGTAGTAAGGATGCGCTTTAGGATCTATATAGGCATATATAGGGTTATACTAGTTAATATACTTAGTAATATTAAACTTAGGAATAATATAGAATGGCTATAGTAGTACTAAGCTGTCTTTAGTAAGCTTAGTTGGTTAAACTAATAGCTATCTAAGGCTAATATTAATAAAGATACGTTCTAAAAGGATTATTAGAAGTTAATAGATAAGTAATAAACTAGTAAGACTCACTATACTTAGGACAGAGGGACTTTTCAGTATCCTTATAGAATACCGGCCCTATACACCTAGGTATATTGTACTAATTAACAATAGGCTAATTAAATAATATAATAAAAGTAAGAAGGTAAGAGATAAGTTATTAGAGGTTAATAAGAGTAAGACTACTAGTAGTATTAATAAGGAGGAGATAATAGAGGATTAAATGATAAGGACTATAGATTAATAGGTATTTATACTAGGAATAATAAATATTAATAAGAACGGCCATAAATAATAAAAGTAATTAATTATTATTTAAGAAGCCTTATATAATATTAAACAGTGTAGTAAGTTATTAGGCCTAGCTATTATTATTAGCTCTATCTATTCGCGAGTGTTATTCCTATTATCTCTAAATAACTATAAGGTTACTAGATTTAGTTATCGCAATAATATTAAGGGATAATAATATAGCGGAAAGGTCTTTTAGCTATAGGATAGCTAATAGTAGGTAGTAGAGGTATATAATAGGGAAATTTAAACATTATATGTATTTAGGAGTATTTAGATATATATTAGTATTTTTATAATTATTCTATTAATAGATAGATTGCGATTCTAGCTATTTGAACTTTATTAAGTAGTAATAATTTAATTATAATTATTTATTTAACTATTCTTACTATTATAGCGATGTAGTTATAGCCTTATTATTATTCTATAGGATATTATATATATAGGTACTGCGCACCGCCTATACTAGATATATAGTACGATTTTAGTATTTATTTAAAGAATATCCTTATTTAATTAAATATCTAAGGCTAAGAGGCTAGAAGCCTAACCTAGCTATTAAAAAGAAAATTAAAGAAGTTAAGAAGATTAATATCCCTATTAGAATAGTAATAAAATATATCTAATAAGAAGCTACTTAGAAGACTATAAAGAAGGTATAGTAGAAGTAGTAAGTATTAGAGAAAAAGAACGAGATACCGCCAGCGTTAGCGCTAGTAAATTTTATAGCCTTATTTATAATAATATAGTTATTATTAATAATAAAGTAGCTTCTACCCTGGCCCGCTACTCTATACTATACTTCGTTTATAATATAGCCTAGTTATAGACTATAAAACTATTAGATGCTTAACTTAGGATTAAATACTTATATTTATAATAATAAGATGCGCTTAGTTATTATATATTAAGCTATAGATAAAGATACCCTAATTATAGGTATATTAACGTTTAAGATAGAAGTATAGGGCTACGTTTATATTATAGTCACCTACTTATCTAGAATAATAATAATAAGACTTAATAATATTATATATATTCCTAGCTTTCTTATAAACTTAATCTCTCTAAAGAAGATAATATAAAAGAATATATATTAGGACACCCGTCTAGGAGTCCTAAATTATAGTAATAGTTATACTAAATTTTGTAAGGTACTAGAAGTAGATAACCACTTTATACAAGAGTATAATTCTCTACCTACTTATACCTTATTTATAATAAGTATATTCTAATACTCCTAAAATCTATTACTAGATAAGGTAGCTATAGCTATATAATAGCACTATATACTAGGCTATATAAATAAAGAAGTTATTAAGTATATTACTAAAAATACGCTTAGTATAAATGTTTTATTAAAAATAAAAGGTCCTTTTATAATAGAGTATAAGGACTATACTATTTCAAAAGTATAGGAAATTATCTTATATCGTTCTAAGTTAGAGAGTCCTATTAATACTCTATTTAATCGCGTTATATATAATATAATTTAAATAATAGAAGTATATAATAGGGACTAATAGATTAGTTACTTTTACTATATAGAGACACTTATAAATTTTATCTATATATATAGCTTTAAGTTAGAAGTACTATAGATTATTAAAGACTTTATCTAGCTTATTA
>JAGFMK010000648.1:0-12235 GCA_021030975.1 Lichenothelia convexa | reverse complement strand
CGTCCCCCTCCGCTCCATCTTCCTCCCCACCTCCCTGCGCCCCTCCTTCCTCTCCACCGTCAGCGCCAACACGCGCCGGGGCCTTGAAACCTGCGGCATCCTCTGCGGCACCATCATCTCCAACGCCCTCTTCATTTCCAAAGTCCTCATCCCCGAGCAGGACAGCACGACCGACACGTGCGAGGTCACCGACGACGTGCCGTATTTTGAGTACTGCGAAAGGGAGGAGCTGCTGGTGTTTGGCTGGATACACACGCATCCGAGCCAGACGTGCTTTATGAGCAGTCGGGATTTGCACACGCAGTTTCCGTATCAGGTCCAGCTGGCGGAGAGTATTGCGATTGTTTGCGCGCCGAGCTCGGATCCTTCGTGAGTCTCAAAAGATCTCCCACACTACTCGCTTCTCTTGACAGATCTGAAAGCTAACGAACTGGAATAGATGGGGCGTCTTCCGCCTGACCGATCCACCCGGCATGAAAACCATCAAGAACTGCACGAAGCCGGGAATTTTCCACCCTCATGAAGTCGACAATATCTACACGGACGCGCTAAGGCCTGGCCACGTCTTCGAAGCGCCGGGTTTGAATTGTGAGGTTGTTGATCTGCGGCCCGGACATCGGTGAACTGTTGTGCACCTCAAGACTAACGCAGTCACTCAGGACAAGGACATGGAGCGGGAGTGTAGAAACCGCAAACAAATTTTGCCTGCTTGTCACTTTAGCGTATCGTCCTTGCACTTTCATGTGGCTACTTAATGGAGATACCCATTTTGCATGCGCCGGTTCGGGCTGTATTTAAGGCGAATTACTCGTGTGTGACTTTCTATAGCAGTTCTTGGCTCTCAGTTGAGATAAGTAAAGTATTCGGTATGTAATGGTTCGCCATTTCGTAATAGCTACTAGTATATGCATCTGCAGCATATTCATCGTGGAAAGCTCATCCGTAGCATTTCCCTGTAACATCCACCCTTGAAAAAGTGGCTATGATAACCTCAAGCACCCACTACGGACTCCCCTCGAAGCCTCACTTTGCTCATCCGATTTTTCAAGTCTAGAGCGGCGAAGCCGTTTCGCAAAGTTGCTCTGTTCAAGTTTGTCGCTGTTCAGTTCACATAGCCGCAGCACCTTGTCTTTGGCTTCAGCCATACCGGAAACGCCGCCAACGTTAGAACGCCACATGCGGTCCATATCCTCCAACCGTCCAGATCTTGACCTGCTTTGCACAGGTAAATACGCACCTCGTTGAAACCATATTTACCTCCTTCCGCCGTTCCTGAAGCTCGTACTTCTTCCCAAGTCTCCACCCACTCTTTCACCAGTAGCACTCATGCTCCCACTCCTCGCACTGTCCACGCTCCTCCTGACACTGGAACTACTACTCCTCTCCCTCCTACTTCTCCTCAACTCGTTCGGATCATCCGGACGCAGTCCGCTTGCTCGTGCATACAGGTTTAATATATCTGTCAGGCTGACGACACCGCAAAGTCTGCCGCTCATTCCTGAACCCATCATTGTGGAAGTCGGGGTTGTTGGAGGTATACTGGCGGGCGTGTGCGGGGTGCCTGACGGTTGGGTAGCATGAGAATTGGTGGCGGAGGCCGGAATGAAGAGGGATGAGTGCGATGGAGAGTTCACTGAAGGCGTGGGCGGGCCACTGGAATATGGAGAAGGACAGTCGGTTACCCACATCCTAGGAAAGATGTCTTAGCAAGCACCACTTTAAGTGTCGGTTCTGGTTCAGAAGAAATAAATACCTGTGAGATCTAGTGGCGATGAGCTTGGCAACGGTGTGTGCAAGCGTGGAGTGTGTGCCGACATGAAAGACTGGATACGAGTCTTTGCCGTCAAGCACACCGCGCTCCGAGAGGATTACTGAGATGAAGTGCAGGCAGGAGGATCTGAGAAGGGGCAAAGATGTTGACTTAGTCAGGAGCTGTGCGATCCATGCATCAGTCGGGAATCCTTTGTGTGAACGTGCTGCGATCCTTTACATACCCGCACATCAACGTGAGAGATGTTGCCGACGACATTCCTATGATTGTCTAAAACTGGCAATGACGTTATGCCCTCGTTATTCATGAGTTCCAGAGCTTCCGTTACCGGCCTGTCCGCACTGTTTGCAGCATGTCAGCTTATTCCTTCACGATCGTACTGAAATCTATGGGCTCCAACATACGAGATCGTAAGCACACTATGTGAGCCAAGATTCAGATCCTGTAGTGACGCGTGATACAATTGTTCGAAAGTCGGAAGATGTGCTCGATTCTCCCTATGTTCGAACTACGTTAGCAGCGCTCTGAGTGGTCCCTTTTCGGGCAGCTGGAGGTTCGCTCACCAGAAGAAGCGAACGAGCCTTAGCTGCGTAAGCACACCCTTGACCTCCCTGGATTCATTGACCAAGAGCACCCTGTGTACCCCGCTTCCAAGCACTTCCACAGCCTTGGTGAGGTTGTCTGTATGCGACAAGGTGACAAATGGCTCGTTCCTCCATAGATCTTTGATTTCCCTCATTATTATGTCTCGGCCCTCTCTTGCCTTCTTCGCTAGTTCATTGAAAGATTGTATGTGCTCTTCGTCAGGGCGATTAAGTCCGATCACGAGTAGTAAGTAGGCATTGAGATCGCTGTAGTCGAACGTGCCGACGGCCACATGAGAGGAGGCATCTTCGCGGATGAGGACGACATTGGGGGCGCCAGAGTCGACAAGAAGCTAGACAGGTCAGCGAGATGCAATGAAATGCGGATGAAAGATTGTCAATTCGAGATTCTGGCGTGGAGGCATCATGGTAGATAAAGTTCTCATCTGCCGACTGATTCGGTGCACAAGTGTTTGACGCAGTTGGATGACATCCCTACCTTCGTAGCATCATCAATACTAGTGCTCTGCTCCACAAACCTCACTTCTGCCGGATCAGTAATCTCATC
The DNA here is from genome assembly GCA_021030975.1 of Lichenothelia convexa. Lineage (NCBI taxonomy): Eukaryota > Fungi > Ascomycota > Dothideomycetes > Lichenotheliales > Lichenotheliaceae > Lichenothelia > Lichenothelia convexa. The sequence goes on along the minus strand of JAGFMK010000648.1, from coordinate 9,312 downwards.
CACTCTAATCGTCTTCCAGTCTCGTCCCGCAAACCTCGCATCTCCCTTATGCAGGACTGGCGGATTGTTCACTAGCTCTTGCAACACGTGCTGTCCGAACGACGGATGTCTTTGGCCTCGAGGTGACGGAGGAATACCTCGAAGGCCTTCGGTGAAGCTTTGACGTTGGTGTGTGTTACCGCCAGAGGGTGTGCGGAGGTGTAGAGGGTGATGAGGCGGTGGAGAGCGTGAGCGTCCGTTGGTTGTTGACTGGTTGTTGTGGAGGTCGACGGTGCGGTTTGATGAGGGAATATCGTGCATATATTGCTCCTGGTGGGCCATATTGGCCCTTGATATCACCTCAGCAGTATGCAGTGTAGATTTCAGGTTGTGAGTAAGGCGTAGGTGAATATGGCATTGAATGAGAAGTCGGTGTGTTGGAGATAGCTACGCGACGAAAGTGGACGGGAGGTGACGTGTAAAGCATCAATGTGGGGGCATCCCGCTGGGCGCAATCTGTCCCTGAATTCGGCCCTTCCCGCCCGGCCAAATCCGTCGAAGTGTGGTGGGGTAGTGAAGGGGAAATTTAGGGGCTAAAAGAGGGGTTGAAATAACCTTAAGCTGTTTTTATGCGATGCATGCACGATACGTACCTACATACGATGTAGAATACATCCATAGGTTATATCACAAGGGACGATACGAGGTCTACATCCCTGTCCCGTTCATCTTGTACTATTTCACAAACATACAGATACCGACCTTGCGCTTACTGAGCACAACTCCAACGCCAACAGGGTATCCTTAACAGTGCTAATGCTCCATGGAAAGTATCTGAACGCCAAGCGATTGCATAAAGCCGATTTTGTCGCTTTAGGGAAGTTCTCAGGGAGAGATGATACAACTCTCGAGCTGCTGCCCGTGCATCAAGGCCGGGATGAGGATGAAGGCCGGCGTTCTAGAAACATCTCAAGGCCGAAAATAGCCCGCCTTTCCCTTTGATACGCGTCCGCTTTTCATCAACATTGGGATGTCTCATGGGCGTCGACGGCTTCTCTGAGAGATCTGGCGCAAGTGGCTGGGTCCGTGCTGTTGTGAGGTCTGTCCCTGCCGACGCCGCTATTTTCCTTGCCTCGACGACACGACGGACGAGTACTGGGCAAGCATAAGTCAGCCGATTGACAATGCAAGTTGGCTTTGCCAGCAAGGTATCCTCAGCCAAGCTTAATAGTCCCACACGGTCAGGTTCGGGAGTCAGGACCACATACGCGCAAAAGTCTCTTCAATATTCACCATCTCCCTCGCACTCGTTTCCATAAACCCGCACCTCCTCTTCCTAGCCCACTCTAGCCCTTGCTGACTCTTGACCTGCCTAGCCCCTTGCAAATCGCATTTATTCCCCGCCACGATCTTCACTGGCGGCACGCCTCCACTATCTAATCGTGCGTCTGTCTCCATGTCTATCATCTGCATAAAGTAGTCCAAGGTCTGAAGTGAGGCCGCATTGGTGATGTCGTATACGAGGAGGAAGGCATCGGAGCGGAGGTTTGACGCGGCCCAGAGACCACGGTATTCTTCTTGGCCGGCGGTGTCGGTGAGGGAAAGGAAGTAGTTCTGCCCATCAATTTTACGCGTTACGCTGTAGGAGTCCTCTGATGTAGGGCCTGCGTATCAGTGACCCATGCACGTTGGGTAGGGAGACGGTTCATGCGAAGTAAGTGGTAAGTACCTATGGTGGGATCATATCTGAGAACCGGTCCGCATCAGCGATGCCGCTCCGATCAAGAGGCCTTCCCTAACTTACTCATGTGTCCATTGGCTTCTAACCAATCGAAGTGTGATCGACGATTTCCCTGCAGCGTCCCCCAATTAATCCCAGATACCTCCGGCCAGTCGTTCTCGCGCTCTACAGTTTGTTGACGTACCACAGCCGCCGTCCCCGCATACAGTGATCGATATTCTATTCGAATCATCCATACTTAAGCTCTTGTTTACGCCCGGGCTGACGCTGGGTGGCGCTGGTGAAGGGCACTCTCGTCTGCACCGGGCCTTCCCTTGGAGTCGCTGCTAGTGTCCCAATGTTCTCGGATCCATTCAAGACGCACAGCGGAGCTCTTGTAACGCTAATCAGGACGGGGGCTCCCGCTGGAGCTCGGTATAAACCTCCGAGTAAAAGGGTTGGGAGTCTGAGTGAATTTTAGGAAGTATCGCGGTACTGTACAGCAGTGCTCCGGTGACAGGAGAACAGGAGGAGACTTTGTAGCGTCGTATGACCTTCTTAACGACTGGTGAGGGACTTCGACCGCGAGCGGATGTAAACAGTGAAGATGTGGGCTGAGGTATTTAATTCAGGGCGTGCGTGCTCCTCCGCCCCTTGGGGAAAGCCCCAAGACGGTGGTCGTGCGTTTGGCGGCCCCTGTCCGGCTTCCCTTTTGGTGACTTGCGCCGTTTGCGCCGGCTCGCTGGTACACGAATGCCATCCAGAGACTTGAGGCATGTGAAGACCATGCTATTAAACATGAAGGATACAAGACATGAGGCTTATCTATGATAACCAGAGGCGATGCGAGCTTCATGGTGTGTGGTAAACTGTATCACATGCAAGGATCACGGATCGTCAGAGCAATTTATATCAGAAGGTTGCCCATTATTGTTCTCCCCTATCGACGAAAAGATAACACATATTAAGCGTACCGTCGTCAATAAGTGCACAAACGCAAGATATTTCCTAGAGCAAGGTGCACACTCGGCCCACCCACAAGGTACAAACGAACAGAAAAAGGGTATCGCAGTAAACAGTAAAAACGACCAGCGGGGACAACGGAAAACTTATATACAGTTGATAACCGTAAAAGACAAAAGAGTATCCCTTCAGCTAGCCAAACTCTTCAGGAGCTTCTTCAATTTTTGGCGGATAGTTGCTGAATGCGCTCATGGAGGGTCTGCCGTCCATCCGTGAAAACTTTGCAGGTGATTTATCCGCGTCCTGCCTCGTCGCAAAACTTTGGTCCAACAGGTTACTCGTGTACGATGCAGGACGCTGACCAGTTGAGTCAGTTCGGTTGTGCACCTGCGTATGTACACTATGTGGAGACTTGTTGGACTTGTCACTGTGAGTTGAGCGCGCACTTTGATGGGACGAGGTCCTTGGGGAGATACGGCCATTCTGTAAACATCAAATGAGCTGGGCGAACAGTGGGAGGGAAAAACGGTCTAAAACTTACCTGTTTTGCCCAGCGCAGCCCACAACTGTTACATAAATCTCGATTTCCACTCGGCCCTCTTCTCCATTCGGGCGTGACCCGCGTGTGACAGTTCACGCAGTCTTTCTGTAGCTGTCCTGCTCCTTTTCTCCTTTTCCGCTTCTTTCTAGCCGCTATCAGACTTTGAACCTCCTCTGCTAACAAGCGATTTCGCTTTTCCATCTGTCTCAATTCGAATTGCCAGCTAGTACTTCTCGTCGTCTTCAGCTCATCGAATATGTTGTCATCCGACGCTAAAGCAAGATCTTGATGTCCTATCGTAAGCCCATGGTTACCTGCAAGGGTGACAACGTCTCCCCCAACCATTGGATAGTGACTGTCTGACGCTCTATGATTCGACATGGAGCAACCGCCATTTGGAGCAGTAGCGGTTGGGTCTGTTCCTAGCGACGACCTTGATGGGATGGAAGTTGTCGATTCCCTCTCGCTCCTAGACTGCAGTTGGGAATTGCCTCTAGAGTATTTCAGTAACCGTGTCTGTGCAATGACAAACGTTGGTTTCTGCCCTTCTGTTGCGTCGCCCGGATACACTGTGCTGTATGCCTGCAACACTTGGCCTCTTTTGTTGATCATCTCATGCTTCGCGGAAGCCTTCTTTCCCGTACGAGCTATTTCAAGTGCACGAGCAAACTCGGACTTCGACTCCTTCCGCATAAGAGATTGGATACTTGTTCCTACAAGCTCTTCCGGTTGCCTGTCCAGCATTGACCTGACATTGGTTGGCACGTAGAGGAACATGCCTGACGTTGACATCTTAGTCCACAGTTCACTTTCGCCAATGCCACCACCAGCAGCAACGTCGCTCCTGCACAACGTGTAGACAGGCCGCTCTCTTCCCACTAGGATGATGCACTTTCTACCTTTCCCCTGTTCTGTGTGAAGAGAACCATGACCTTCGAACCACATGTAGCCACTGTGTTTTCGTCTGATTCTGAAGACAATGTCCACGGATGCCCCACTAGCTGTTTCCTTGAGCTCCCTTGTGACTGGGACAATGTCACTAGGGTGGCAAACGGACGACATAGCGGTGCCGACAAGTTCACTTGCTTCATACTCCAGCACCTTTCGGCTCGATGGCGAGAGATACAGAAATAGGCCTTTGAGAGAAAGTACGTGCACGATATCATCCGAATTCTCCAGAAGAACTTTATCCCATATCCGCTTCGACAGTTCTGACTCTCCTGATCCAAAGGTGCTCAAGACCATAGACACATCTTCCCGAGAGATCGTCTGACCCGCGTCCATACCCGGTATGCGGTCTGGACCGTTAAAGACATACCTTGGCATACTGAGGCCTCGTTGATAATTAATCTGGTACGATCCGTCTGGCACTAGTCAGATATCACCATCCAGAAACGGGACCTGATGTGCTTACCTGGGTTTTTACTGGTAACAGAATTGGGTTGCTCAACAAGATCAACCTGAAATCCTACAAAAAACTTCACTTCGTCCGTATCCCAAGTGACAGGTATCGTGGTAAGGAGGTTCATAAACGGTTGCCCACCCTTTCGATAGTTGATTATACTTGTTTGTGCTTCTTTCCGTGCGTTGATCATGTTTTTCAGATAGAGGACGGAGTCGTCGTCGACGTATTTGCGCTTGATTCCGGCCTTCACTCTCCCGTCAGGCGCTTGAAGAAAGCGGCAATTCCGCCCTAAAATTTCGTGCTTGTTATATCCGGTCAGACGCTCGAAATTTTCGGAACAATAGACGATTGGCATATCATATCTCTCAGCGTCACAGACAACGAAGGCGCAAGAAAGGTCAACGGCGCCAATGTTGATTTGCGGATGAGGTCTTGTCGCGACTCGCATCAAAACGGCGAGCATGTCAAAACCCGTGACAGAATAGGCATTGGTAAAAGTGTTGGAGGCTGGCTGTGGTTGGTTCATGGGAGGTGGTTGGAAGTGTCCGGGAAGCGTAGTCCAAGGTGTTCCTGATACCCCGGTATCATTGGAACTCTGCAGTTGCTGAGCATCAAACAATTGTTCTTTCCCTGATACTGCGCTCTCGATCTTGCCCGTGACTGGAGGCGTGAAAGGTTGAGGTGGCTGTGCGAATGGACTGGAACTGGAGGTCATTCCCTGCGAGTACGAACCGGTCCGTGTAGTACGCATGCTTTCGGCGGAGCTAGAAGTCTCGTTGCGGATCAAGCTGGCACGTCGTGCGTGCGGCAAGGGCTCAGGAACCGGACTTCCAGCATACCCACGCTGTACAGGCGAATTCATCATATGAGGAGCCGTCTGTCCCTGACTGTAATGGCCCAGTTGCGCAGGGTTAGGGCCAATGGGAGCATTTAGAGCTGCTGCGTCCGGGTAACCCAATGGTATGGAAGGGACGGATGGCACGTAGTTAGCCGACATGTCCAAGTCAATGGCTGAGGTACCCTGAAGCGGGGATTGGTAAACCGAAGTTGGTGAGGCCATGGCACTATAAGGAAAGCTTTGACTCGTATACTGGGGGTTCAGCGCAAGGGGCGCTGTCGACTGCTGCCTCTGCTGATCGGTGTTTGCGGAGGTTGGCATGTAGTTGAAAGGTCGCATCATACCATTTCGATTGCCTGATTGTGGGCCGAACTGGTATGTCTCTGGTATCTGACCGATATTCGAGCCGCTAAACTCCATCATCTCGCCTCCCATGGGAGCCTCGACCCCTTGTTGGCTTGACCCATACTGCAAAGGCATGCTCGCCCGACGCATGGCCTTTGCATTTTGTTGGACGATGTCGTCAAGCGACTGTGGGCCAACAGTGCCCATTGTGTCCATGCCTTCCGTCCTGATGATAGACATCATTTGCATATCCTCATCGGATTCAGCGAGCGGACGGAGGCGACCCTCCGAAGGTTGCCCATAGTAGCCATTCATAACTTGCCTCCTCCTCTTCCCCTAACGGTGTAAGAAAGAAAGCGATGTGCCAGGCGATTGCCAATTGAATGGCTATCGTAATTATTTAGGATGTCGGAGTTCTTCGCAGGAGACAATGTCATGATCGGGCCGCCAACGCTTGCCGTTTAGGACAATGCTGGCGGCGGACTTGAGACGATCGGTTTGAGCTCCGATGCTCTGGATAGAAGTTCTTCAAGGGCGCGTTCAATGCACTTGGACCAGCAAGTCGTCGTTGCGCGAAAGACTGGACCACAGCGAACCGCAGTCGGCTTGCCCGGGTTTTCTCGACAGCTGCCCCGTAATTCGCCCCGTCCTAGGCTTGTGTGGTGACTGCTAGATTTGCGACAAGGCTACGCAGCTCCCTTGGCTCAATAAGTGCAATCAGGAGGAGTTGATGGGAATCCTGAGATTCGATGCGGAATGATCGGGTTAAGCTCGGAAGCAGGGTGAGAGGATGGATATGTCGACAAATGGGATTCCTTTACGTAAGGCTGGTCGTATTCTCCCTAAGAAGTCTCCAGCTTGATGAGGAGTCTTGCCAGACGAGTTTAGATGAAGGTGCTGAATACGATGCACGGAAGGGTCGTCGTCGCTCGTGGGTTTCGCCCCTCGCAGTCAGCTGCTGGTAGGTAGGCAGTGGGATGGGCGTTTGTATCGAAATGTAAGGTAATGCGGTTGTAAGTAGATACCTCAACGTACCTAGTCGGGCACTTTTCAGGCTAGGTACCTATGATGCAGGTGGTGTCATAACGTGGGCGTAACCCCCGACTTGATGCCCATCCGCAAAGCCTCATTCGTCGAGCTTCAGCCGCACCCGAATCGATTGCAAACAGAGCAAAACTACCAAGAATATCCGCTTGAGCATGCGCGAACCTGGCACGCTTCCTCTCGCCTCACTTCTACTGTACCTGGGTGCATCATCAGAGTATGATAATAAGGCAATTAGCCATACGGCAAGGTAATAGATCTTGAAATCTGCTCCATTGCCTGATGTTAAGCTGACAAATCCCCATTGCGCAGGCCGGAGGCTAGCCTTCGCCCAGATGACAAGAATATGGACTCGTTCTCAGTCCGCCGATATAGGCTCGATTGAAGGATCTCTCGCGAGTAGCCTCAAGGAAACCCATTCTATCGAAGCCTCAATAAACCAATTTACAACCCAGCGGGTAGCTCCAATCGACTTGGCCGATCCAGATGCAGAAACAGACTCGGTTGCGGAGGACTATTTGGCGCTGAAACACCAACGTACGCTGCCATCACATTCACAATTCAATTACCCATATGCTATGCTAACCGATGATACAGAAAGCACCACAGCACACTATGGAACTGCCATCAGTCCGCACTATCAACCGCACACTCTCCTCACCAACCCTCCCCGCCCGTCCGACATTACCCTCGAGCTCCTTATGGCTTCCCAAGCACATCTCGGCCACTCCACGTCCCTCTGGAATCCCGCAAATTCCCGCTACATTTTCGGTATCCGGCAAGGTATCCATATCATCTCCCTCGACATAACCGCCTCGCACCTACGGCGGGCCTGCAAAATTGTCACTGGCGTTGCCGAACGTGGCGGACTCATCCTGTTCGTGGGCACAAGGCCGGGCCAGGATCGATGCGTTGTCAAGGCTGCACAGATGGCAGGGGGTTGTCACCTTTTTGAACGCTGGATACCGGGTAGTATAACGAACGGGAATCAGATCCTTGGGCGATGTCGGACGAAAGTTGTAAACCATTTGGATCAAGAAATGAGGGGACTCGAGGACCAGCTGCAGGATAGGGCGGCACTTAAACCGGATCTGGTCGTCTGCTTGAATCCATTGGAGAATTATCCCTTACTGCAGGAGTGCGGCAGCAACAACATACCTACCATTGGGATTATCGACACGGATGCGAATCCGACATGGGTCACATATCCTATTCCTGCGAATGATGACAGGTACGTACAGGCATTAGAGACGGATCGAATTGGTCGAGCTGACTGCCTCTAGTCTCCGCTGTGTGCAAGTCATCGCCGGCGTCTTAGGGCGAGCGGGTGAGGAAGGTCAACGAAAAAGACGGCAACTTGCCGAACGAGATACTATTCTTTATTATCCGGCAGCAGGACTGAGAACGAAAGAGCAAATCGCACAAGAACAAGCTGAGGTAAAGGCTCAGCAGGCTGAAACAGCTCAACAAGCGGCAAGATAACCCCTCAGCATTACGCTTTGTTGTCTGCGACACAGGAGCATGGTATTGGTGCGAGAGGACGCAGCTCTGCAACTTAGACCTTGCACTTCGCTATGACGGAAGGACGCCCATGTGGACATGAAGGGACGGAACTCTTAATCCCACGCTCCCACAACCAGTCCGCCCTTGGGTCACATAGGCAATAGCCCATCTACTTTCCACAGAAGCGTTCCGGTCGACGCTCGAAGTCCTGTTCGAGGACTCATAACGACGTCACTGCGGACAATATTTGCCATTCAACCCTCGAGTGGTCGTCGGGCCTCCACAGTTAGCGTGCATACGGGACTTGCGCTTAGCCACCAGATCCGTATCCCTGACCATTGCTGCTTTACCAAAGATTGGAGTGTAATCGTGAACAGTAAATAGGGAAGACGGTAGCCGGGCCTGTTTCTGGAGCACCAGGAGCCGGCTTTTTACAAGGGACGTGCAAAACCACGTCGCTTAAACATGTCTCGCTTTGTGGTTCTATACAAACACTGTTCAGCGTGGGATCGGTAGTGTGGTTTATATTGATCTAGTATGTTCCGAGACAATCATCTAGAGGCCATTGTACTGCTAAGCTTAGTCCCAGTGACTGTAAGATAAGCTTGTCTGTTAGTGTCATATCCGTCCGTGTAGATATATCCCTTTTGCATCAAGTACACTCAGTTACAGCCATATCCAAAATTGGCCATCTGACTCCGATGCATGCTGCTTGCGAAAACTTTGCAGTGCCCCCCGTCTAGATTGTAGAGATCTAGCTAATCAATCGCATCGTCAACTCGACACTGTAGCATTATCCAGTCAGCTTTCTCTCAGGAGGAACCCGGTCACTCATATTAGACACCAGTAACTTCAGGATCCGCCATCAACCACAGCAGAGGAAATGTTACTCACACCGCAAACGTCCCCGCACTAACAGGCATAGCCCTCAACAGCGTCGGCCCAATCCCCTTCCAAAACCCCCTCACTCCCTC
>JAGFMK010000647.1:0-12283 GCA_021030975.1 Lichenothelia convexa | reverse complement strand
GCGGCAAAAGAGTGTGGTGACCTTTTGATAATGTCAGGAGAAACACCCAGACGTTTAGTCAATAGGGTTAGATTAAACAAAGCTATCAAAAGGTGACGAAAAGGAAGCTATTGAGGTGGATTTGGGATATAAACACATGCCGCTGGAACATCGTTCTTCCGCTCCGACAGCCTTACCCTCTGTTCCCGTCTGTCCGGCTCTGCTTCCGCCGATCCGTCGATAGATCTGTCGATATTCGTCACAAAGATTAGAGATATATTATAAGGAATTTTAAATATTAATAAGATATAGTTATTAAGAAGCGGTAGAACCTATCTACTATTCTTTAAAGGGCTTTATATATTAAAGCACTTCTAATTCAATTAAGGTACTATAAGATCTAAAATCCTATATACTACTATACTAATTCTAATCTAGAGGTACCATAAATTATCTATCTTACTTTAGATATTAGTTAAGGAAGAGAATAAAGAAAGGGAGGGAACTATTAAGGTTAGTAGCTAGGTAGCCTAGAATCCTAGACTAGAATATAAAGTAGATATAGAGACTGTAGATTATCTATAGGTAATACCTAGCTAGATAGATAAGATAAAATATAAGGAGAGAAAGCTAGAATATATAAAGTGAACTAAAAACCCTTTATAGGCTTCCGGCGCCTAGCCTAATAATAATCCCAACCCTAAACCTTAGCCCTAGTATTAAATTGTAATAGTAGGCCCCCTTCTTAGGCCGAAGCTCCTATAAGGCCTTTAGTATTCTATAGTATAGTTATTATAGTTATAGTTTTTATCGCTATTTAGGGGTTTTATTGCTATTTAGGTATTTAGCACTAGCTATATACTAACTACACACTAACTATATACTAACTACTTGCCCTTACTACTTGCCCTTACTATTTGCCCTCGCCCTTACCCTCACCCTCACCCTTAGGGCTAGGGGCTTATAACTTAAATAGCTGTTTAGAGAGTGGTCCGAATTTTTTAGTAGGTAGATTAAATTGTAGCTCTTAACGAGCTCTATAAGTACGTTTTAGAATCGAGTCTTTTAAAGCCCTAGTTGTTAAGATATTATATAAAGTCTAGTTTATCTATATCTGACTGCCTAGGAGTGTAGCGCTATAGCTAATTAGCTCCTCACTCTAACTATAGCGCTATAGCTAGGCTAGTCTACACGCTATATATCTAATTCTTAATAAAAAATCATAACTCTATAATATATAATCTAAATTTTATGAATAATAGTTCAAAATATTCCGTTTAATAAGCTCTATAATCCTTATCTAGAAAGTAAAATAGTAGAAGCGCTAGTTATAGAGTTATTCCTAGGGAAGTCCCTGTTTTTATTATAGGAGATATAGGAACTCTACTATATATAGTTTACATAGGTATCTTTTATAAAACTTACAGACTAGATCTTAGTAATTATTTAAATAGTTAGGTGGTTTCTAAGTAGGTATTTTCCTAGCTAATCTATTTAATATAGTACAGAGTATTACGTCTTTATTATTTACTATCTAGAATTTCTTAGACTTTAAATTCTTCTAGATTATTAGTAATAATAGGAGGTAGTAGTAGGTTTCTCTAGCCTAGTAATAGGTCTTCTATAGTAGACTTTAAAAGACTAATATAAAATATATTATAGATCTCTATTAATAGCGGTAGAGTAAGTTAATAGGCTATAGAACTAATAACCTTAGTTACTAGAAACGGTCTATAATGTTTCTAGTCTAGCTTCTATAAAGAACGTTCTATATAGATATTTTAGGTATCTAGCTAGATGTAATCTTCTTCTTTATATATAGGAGATAGTATATATAAATAATTAGCTTAATTAGCTTAGTTTGCTTAGGCTAGGATAATTTCTTTATATAGATACTCTAGAAGTTTATCTATTCTTTCTTAGAACGCGTCTATAGTAACTAACTATATCCTAGTATATCTATCTCCTTAATATAGTATTTCTAGTTTAAATCCTAAATATAGGTAGTATCTATAATTCATAAAGAAGGGAGTAGTTTTAATACTTTTAGATAGGGAATTATTCTAGGTAAACTTGGTTATTAGTAGCTAATCTACCTAGTTGTCCTATAGATAGGTAATATAGCTCCTTAGATACTATTTAATATCTTAGTTTACACATTTAGTCTAATTATCTATCTATAGATAGTAAGCTATTAATATAAGTAGCTGAATCCCTAGTTGTTAATATAAACGTCGCCAGAATAATGAGTCGAATTATATGCCATGGTCTAATATAATAGTCTTAGGTAGACCGTGGAGTCTCTAAATATCTCGGATATAGATATTAGTAATAGCTGGTATAGAAGTCCTATAATTTTCTGTAGCATATAGTGTAAAGTGTACTTGCTTAGATAGTCGATCTATAACTACTAGGATATTATTATAGTTAATTCTATTATATTAATAGATTGGAAGGCTAGTAATAAAGTCTATAGATATATTAGTCTATCTATATTTAGGGATTAATAGTAGATTTAGTAAACTATAGCGTTGTAAGCGTAAAGCTTTAGCTCTAGCACAGGTATAGTAGTTCTAGATATATTATTTAACGTCGTCCTTAATATTTACCTAGTAGTAGTCTCAGGTAATAAGCTTATATATCCTAGTAATACTAGTATAACCTATAACTAGACTATTATAGTAGAGTTATAGTAACGTAAGATATAGATTATTATCTTCTAGGATCTATAGTTTAGACTTATAGAATAGCCTATTATTTTCTTCCTTAAAGTCTATAGGTAATAGCTTTAGCTTCTAGTCCTATAGTAGGAGTTAATATTTATTATTTTATAGATAGTTAAAGACCTTTAATATAAGGGACTTTCTTAGTCCTAGAGATTTTTATTCTTAGTATACATTTTATAATAACTTCTTTAGTATTTACTTCTAGGATATTATTAGCGGTATTAGGTATATCTTAAATCACTTCTTTTAATAAAGATTCTAGTTTTAGGAGTACTTAGTTCTAATATTTTAGATAACTACCCCCCTCTCCTAGGGGGAGGTCTCCTAATCTTCTAGTTAAAGTATCTAGTTTAGTACCTAGCCGTCCTAGGCGATACTAGATCTTAAAATTAAATTAACTAGAAATTTGGCCTATTTCACTTAATATCGTGTTAGAGTCTTAGTTATTATAAATATCACGGTCGTGTCGGATATTATAGGCACTTAGGGAGTGTAATATAGTAGGTAGTAATTTATTTAACTAAACGTGCTATAAAGAGAGGAAAGCTATCTATAGAGATTATAAAGAAGTAGAAGTGTATAGGCACTAGGCTAAACTAAGCCTAGTATAGAGCCTCTATGCTACTACTTGGCACAGTGCTAAGGCCGTGATAGTACACCCCTCTTCTTAACGGCAAGCTCCGCGAAGCCTTATTGACGGCTTAGTTAGGTATTATTAGTTGAATAACTGGAGGGCGTCGTTGCAGTTCGTCAAGTGTCGAGCCGGTTCCTAATTCGGATTGTTATATCTATGCCACTTCACTAAGTAGCTAACTGCCCTAGTACAAGAATATCTTGAGTTAAGGATCTCTTCCACTTTGTATTCTTTATCACTGTCAACTTCAATTAGTGGGGCCAGAGAAATTACTTGACCAGGTAGTGGGTTGACGGTAATAGGATTCAACTTTAAAACGTAGAAGACAGGATGTATTTGCATAGTCTCTGGTAAATCTAATTCGTAGGCCCAGGGACTTAGAACTCTTTTAATAGTGAAACGTCCAAGATTCTTATAATCCAATTTACGGGACGGATATTTGGTGCGGATATTACGTGCATCGAGCAAGACCTAGTCTCCTACCTAATAGGAAGGGGCAGGTTTATAGTAATGGTCTATATTTTTACTAAATCTTAACTATATATCTTGTATATTAGTCTTAAGGAAGTCTAATAGTTCTTATATCTTATTAGCGAATGTAGTTGCGTTAATAGTGGCTTTAGGTTTAGTAGGACTTAGGATAGGTGTAGCTTTAATACCTATACGTAGATAGAATCTGTAGTTTATAAAGAACGAAGAACAACGTGTCGTTTCGGATTCGGTATTATTTATAGCGAATTCAGCGAGGGGGAGCTAGTAGTACTAATTGTCTTGAAGGTAATCAACGTAGTTCCGAAGGTATTCTTCCAGTACGGCATTAATTCTTTTGGTTTAGCCGTCGGTTTCTAGGTGGTAAGTGGTGGACAGTAGATAAGTAATTCCTAAACGTTGGTAAAGTGCCTTAAGGAAGGCGGCAACAAATTGGGGTCCTCTATTAGAGAGGATAGTTCGGGGTAGGCCGTGAAGGCAGAACACATATTGGATAAAGGCTTTAGTAACTTCGGTAGATCCCTAGGTAGTGAGCGCAGGTACTAGGTGACGTATCTTAGATAGGCGGTCGACTATTATAAGGATAGTATTATAGCTATCTGATAAAGGTAACCTAGTAATAAAATCGAGGGAGATATCTAACTATCGCTGTAATAGAATAGGTAGAGGCCAAAGAACACCATGTTTTATATAACGGTAGACTTTACTCTAGGAGTAAGAGTGATAGTTACGGACGTAGTGTTGAATATAGTCTCGTATCTTTAGCCACCAGTAGTGACGTCAGATTAGATTAAGTGTCTTAGCTCAGCCTTAGTATCTAGTAGCTAGGAGGTTATAGAACTGTCGGCAGATTGCAGTTCTTAGTTCCTTATTATCTAGAATATAGAGACGGTCATTGTAGTAGAGTTTACTATCCTGTTCTAGGCATAAACCAAGTGTAATCTTCTGGGAACGTCTGGTGTTTCTACGTAGGTTATCAAGTACCTCCTAAGCAAACTCGTCTTTGAAATAGTATTAGTTAATTAGTTCCTAAATAGTAGGTACTTTTCCAACTTCATCTACCGTAATATATAGGGATAGATCAACGTTTTAAGACTTTAGTAAGACCTGGTTTTACTGCTCGAGGCGTGGGTCCTCTTTCTTTAGAAGGTCACCTAACCTTCTAGTAAGTGCGTCAGGTTTCCCACCAAGTTTACCGGGCCGGAAGGTAATATTAAAGTTAAAGCGGGACAGGAATTCAGACTATTACGCTTGGTGGCAATTCAGTAGCTTTATTAATATAAAGTACTTAAGGTTTCTGTGATCGGTAATAACGTCTACTTTCTTAGGGGAGCCTTCTAGTTCTAGCCTCTATTCTTTAAAGGCGCGGATGATCGCAAGGAGTTCTTTATTATAGATTTTGTAGTTACATTCAGTAGGTGAAAGCTTCTATAAATAGAAAGTAATAGGGTGAAGTAACCTGTCATTTCCGTATTAGGATAGTATCCCAGCATTAATATAATTAGAGGAGTCTGTTTCGACAATATACTTCTTTTCTAGATTATAGTGAGCTAGTATAGGAGCCGTTGTGAATGCTTTCTTCAGACCTTTAAAAGCTTTCTTTATAATATTATCGAATTGGAATAGGATATCTTTATAGGTGAGGAAGGTTAATAGTGTAGTAATCTTGGCGAAGCCTAGAATAAACCTCCGATAGAAGTTTGCAAAGCCCAGGAATGATTAGATATTATAGACGTTTCGCGGTGCTTCCCAGTCTTAAACAGCGGCGACCTTGTCTAGGTCTATATAGATACCGCGGGTAGAGATATACATGCCTAAGTATATTACTTCTTTAGTATAGAACTTATACTTAGTAATATTAACTTATAGGCTAGTATTCTAGAGGGCCTGTAGGACTTTACGAACATAGTCTTGATGTTCCCCTAACGAGTTACTATAAATGAGGATATCGTCAATATAGACGGTATAGAAAACATTAAGGAATTTATATAGGACATCGTTAATATAGTGTTGAAAGGAACTCGGGGCGTTAGCAAGTCTAAATAGTATAACAAGATATTTAAATAACCTATAATGAGTGCGGAATGCTATTTTCTATTTATCTCCCTTAGTAATACGTAGATAATTAAAAGCGGTAATGATATCGAGCTTTATATAGTACTTTGCTTTATATAGCTGAGATAGTGTCTCACAGATTAATAGTAACGGGTAATAGTTCTTTATCGTTAAGGCGTTTAATGCTTAGTAATCAATATAGAAATAGAGGCCGCCTCCTAGTTTCTTAACGAAGAGAACTGGTATGGTGGTAGGCGAGAAACTTACGCGGATAAATCCCTTAGAAAGGTTATCCTCAAGATATTTCTTTAAGACCTTTAGTTTGTCTTATAATATTGTATATAGTGGCCTGAATAGCGGGTGGGCATCTTTTATCAACTTAATCTTATAATTATAAGGTCGAGATAGCGGTAGTTTATTAGATTCAGATTTTAAGAAGACGTTTAGGAACTTGTGGTATTTGGATGGCAGTTTCGTTACGGGGTCTACAACCTCTTTAGGTTGCAATACTTTTTTAATATTATAGAGAGAGACAGTGAATATTTAATAGCTCTTTCGGCGGGAAAGGCGGTTAAAAGGTGCGGCACTAATTATAGCGATATTCAGCCGTCCTATCTCAGGTTTCGTCTTAGGTATTTATTTAGACTTAGTAGTAGTGTTTGGTAATAATATTATTATAGTTATCGAGTTGTCAGGTGTCGACTTATTAGGTATTAGGGTATTAGGTGTCGGTGTATTAGGAGCGTTAAGTATCCCACACACTATAATAGACGGTAGGCCTTTCTTAAAACAATTTATTTTGTAAAATACAGAGTTGAGGACTATTATATTAGCCCTAAATTTTAGGGTAACATTGTGTCGTTAAAGCTAGCGGATCCTAAGAATAATAGGGTAGTGGCCTAGCTTTATAAGGAATAACGGGGCAGTCTTGTAGTGGTTCTTAATAGATATTTTAGCGTTGGTAAAGTGTGTAACAGCTCTAGCGGCGGCGGCACGGCCGTCGAC
Organism: Lichenothelia convexa; assembly: GCA_021030975.1. Classification (NCBI taxonomy): domain Eukaryota; kingdom Fungi; phylum Ascomycota; class Dothideomycetes; order Lichenotheliales; family Lichenotheliaceae; genus Lichenothelia; species Lichenothelia convexa. The sequence continues at coordinate 5,395 of JAGFMK010000647.1, read as the reverse complement.
AACATTTAGAGGTCTTAGAATAGTGAGGGCGGTAAAGGTTAAATAGTAGGACCTTATAAAGGCTATGTTAATAAATTCTAACGCGTTTACACTAGTGTTAATAAGCGTATAAGTGTGGATAACGGCTTCTCTATTTGTGATTGTGATAGGAACTATTAAGTGTTCTATATCAAGTTCATCTTTAAACGGTGAAGCGGATAATATACACAAATTCTTTTCCTTCCTCTATAAGCGACTTAATACAGAGGGTTATAGTTTAAAGCTTTAGAAGTGGGAGTATCTAGAGTGGTTTTACCAGTAGCGGAAGTGGGAGAAGATAGGTCTAATTTATTAGCACAAAGCTGCGGGCAGAACTTAATAGTGTGGCCGGAGCGGTTATATTTATAGTATTTCATTAATGTATATATAGTACTCTTTAGATACAGTCCGTAGTAGGCATATAGGTTAGCTTTAGCTTAGTAAATCTTCTTAACTTAGGGAATAGGACTATAACGGATAGAAGAGAGGTCTATCTAGTCGCTAGTAGATATACTCGAGGCTAATTCTAAAGGGGAGATTATAGACTGGGCACGCGAGGTAATACTGGATATAGACGAAGTATAGCTTAGGACTAAGCTAGAGGTGTACTAAGATGTAGTAGTGAATGGCTTAGTACGAGTAATAGAACGTGTGATATTTAGACAGTGAGAATCTAATTTCTAAAGGAGGTCGATGCATTTATTAAGGGTTTAGGGTTGGTTATAATGCAGCATTATGTCTTTTAATTCCGCTAATAGTCCTTCTATTAATGAGTGTATTTTGCCCACTTCGTTATACCCAGTATCTGGAGCCAGGCGTTGAAATTCTGCGAGATAGATATAAAAAGGCTTATTAAGTTGGCGGAGATTCTAAAGTTCATGCCTTGCGGTGCTATTACGGTCAGGATCACCAAAGGCTCTCTCTAAGAGCTTAATAAGTGCGTCAACGGATTTAATTTTAATATTAGACTTAGATTTAATGTAAGGTAGGACTTGGTTTAGGGCAGTGCCTTCGAGTCGGCTAATAGCGTATGCTACTTTAGTTTGTTCATTAATAAAATGATCGTTGTTAATAGAGAGCTTAAGGCAAATCTGAGCGTAGAAAGAGTGGAGTTTATTCTTATTCCTATTAAATTTATCTGGGTCTAGGTGTTTAATAGAGTGGGGTATATTTATAGAGGTAGAAGTTGTAGCTTTACAAAACGTTTAGAGAAGCTCCTTTATGAGGTTATCGTTGTCTCGTTGCAAGGTGTCGTTGTTAGTAGAAGCTATTATAAAAGAGGCTTAGACGGCGGTAAGTTTATTGCAAGTAGACGCGAGTTTATTACAGGTGGTTCTAATTTAGTATTAAGATATTCACCTTCTAAGAAAACGGATTTAAGGAAGCTAAACTATTCTATAGGTTTATAGGTAACTGCTTATATAAAGCGAGCAGCATCTAGGCTTTGAAAGGTAGTAGGTGTAGGGCTATTATTAGGTATAGCTGTATCGGGTGTCATTTCCGCTCTAGGAGTGCAAATAGATAGTACATAGTGTCACAGTCGTGTTAGGTATTATAGACACTTAGGGAGTGTAATATAGTAGGTGGTAATTTATTTGACTAAACGTGCTATAAAGAGAGGAAAGCTATCTATAGAGATTGCGAAGAAGTAGAAGTGTATAGGCACTAGGCTAAACTAAGCCTAGTATAGAGCCTCTGTGCTACTACTTGGCACAGTGCTAAGGCCGTGATAATAAAGTACTCTAGGTTATAGTAGTCTATAAGAATATAGATAGGCATTCTAGAACCTTCTAGTTCTAGACGCTATTCTTTAAAAGCTTAAATAATACTAGTAACTCTTTATTATAGATTTTGTAATTATACTCTACTAGTAAATACTTCTAGGAGAAAAACGCAACTAGATATAGGATACTATCTAGACCTCTCTATAATAGGATTCTAGCTATCACAAAGTTAGATATATCTATTTTAATAATATATTCTAGATCTAGGTTAAAATATACTAGAATTAGTGCTGTAGTAAACGCCGTCTTTAGCTTATTAAATACTTCCTAGCATTTATCTATCTACTTAAAATTAACGTCCTTCCTAGTTAGGTAGTAAAGTAGCTAGATAATTCTTAAAAAGCTATAGATAAAATATTAATAGAAGTTTATAAAACCTAGGAAGGATTAGACGTCCTTAATATTCCTAGGTATTAGCTAATCTATTATAGCTTATATCTTAGATAGGTCTATCTTAATTCTAGATATAGAGATAATTAGTCCTAGGTATTTTACTTCTTAAATATAGAAATTATACTTAGTAATATTAACTTAGAGGCCTACAGCCTATAATTTAGTTAAAACCTAGTAGATATACTCTTTATATTCTTCTAGCAAATTACTATATATTAAGATATCGTTAATATAGGCTATATAGAAGTGGTCTAGATATTTAAAGAGGATATTATTAATATAATACTAGAACGTGCTTAGAGTGTTAGCTAGTTTAAAGGGTATAATAAGATATTTAAATAATCTAAAATATATCTTAAAAGCTGTAAGCCATTCTTAACTATCTTTAATCCTAATCCTATTAAACGCAGTAATTACATCAAGCTTTATAATATACTTAGCTCTTAATAGACGGTTTAACGTCTTATAGATTAATAGTAAAGGATACTAATTCTTAACTATAATATTATTTAGACTATAGTAGTTAATACAAAACTGTAATCCACTACCTGGTTTCTTAATAAATAAAATAGGTGAAGTAATAGGTGATAAACTAGGATAGATAAACCCCTTCTATAGATAGTTATCTAGATATTTCTATAGGACCTAGAGTTCTTCTTAGGATATTCTATAGAGACTTAATATAGAGAGCTTAGAATTTAGTTTAAGGACTAGGTTATAATTATAGACTCTATATAGAGGTAGCTAGTCACTCTCCTACTTAGAGAATACTAGTAGAAAGTTATAGAGCTCCCTAGGTAGTAACGTCTTTAGATCTACATTAGGTTTAGGTATAAGAGCCTTTTTAATATCTACTATAGTAACTAAGAATATTTTATAAGTCCTACAATGTGCTAATATAGTAAATACTGCTATATTTATTTATACTATATCTAGAATAGGAGAGTTTTGATTCCTAGTAGTATTTTAGTAGTATATAGGCAGATTCTTTAGTAGTAGATAGGTAAGACCTTAAACAGGCTTTTAGCGTGGTTTCTTTAGATTTAATTCTTCTAACTTAGGCACCTATAGGATATCTTAGTCCTACTAATAGACTTATTTCCTAGACCTAGAAGTACCCTCTTAGTAAAGAATAGAATATAGTATATTTAACCTAACTTAGTATAGACGGAAGGATATAGATTTCTTAGGTCTTCGGATTAAATCTTCTTTACTAGGACTATAGTAGGATATAGGGGCTTAGATAATAGTGTAGGGCATAACGGGTAACTTAGAAATATCATAATGATCTTTATAATAATCTATAATAAATTATAGGGCGTAGTTTCTATCTCTATAGATAGAATTATAGATATAAGACTATTTAGTTCCTATAGAAATAGGATACTTAGATAGCTTAGTAATAAGTAAAACAGCGTTATTTTCTCTATAATAGGACTTAGAGTCTCCTAGTATAAGTAACAAAACCTAGATAGTAGTTATCAGGGCATTATAAATAACTCTGCTATTATATACCGTAACACTCCATAGGTTTTTAAGTTTAAATATAGGTATCTTATTATCTTAGACGTAGTCTTTATTAATTAAAGTATAGTAAGTAGTACTAGTATTATAAAGGGCTAGAATATAAAACGTATTTATTCCTATAGTAATTTTATAGTTATAGATAGGGCTTTTACTATAAAGCTCTTCCTTTATAAGAGATATAGAATTTATACTTATTAGTCCCTAAATAAGACTCTTTCTAGGGGTATACTATTTCCTAATTTTAGACTCTTAGGATATCTAGGACTAGTCTAATATAAACTAGCCTTAGGTGGTATAGATGGACGTAGAACCTAGACTACTATCACGATTCTAATCTAAGACTAAGGATTCAGAGTTATATTGGACCTTTTAGAGTTATATTAGTCCCTAGCCGTGTTAGAGTTTTCACTCTGCTTTGTGTATTCTAGCTTTCTCTCTCTACGCTTCGTCTTGTTATTATCCCTAGGGTTAGTTCTAGGTCAATCAATCAAGTTACTACCTTGCTACTAGGTCTAGAGGACCTAGTCTAGGTATCGTCAATGCCTTGCCGCTGGCCCTAGGGGTCGATCCCTTACAACTATGGAATTTTAGACTATAGAGGACACTAAATATCCTACTATCACGATCCTAATCTAAGACTAAGGATTTGGAGTTATATTAGACCTTTTAGAGTTATATTAGTCCCTAGCTGTGTTAGAGTTTTCACTCTACTTTGTGTATTCTAGCTTTCTCTCTCTACACTTCGTCTTGTTATTATCCCTAGGGTTAGTTCTAGGTCAATCAATCAAGTTACTACCTTGCTACTAGGTCTAGAGGACCTAGTCTAGGTATTATTAATGCCTTACCGCTGGCCCTAGTGTGACGAATATCGACAGATCTATCGACGGATTAGTAGAAGCAGAGCCGGATAGATAGGAATAGAGGGTAAGGCTATTAGAGCGGAAGAACGATGTTCCAGCGGCATGTGTTTATATCCTAAATCCACCTCAATAGCTTCCTTTTTATCACTTTTTGATAGCTTTATTTAATCTAACCCTATTGACTAAACGTCTAGGTGTTTCTCCTAATATTATTAAAAGGTCACCACACTCTTTTACCGTAAGGTACAACTTAACGACTTAATAAACTAAATAATATAACTTAACAAACCTGACGAAATAATAAGACTGATAATACCAACGATACCTATAAACTTATCCCTAGAGAAACTCATCTGTAATAGGGTCGTCCGCCGTCTAGCTATAGTGCTAGGACCGCCAATTACAAATCACAAACCTTAATATTATCGAATTCTATAAACCTTATAACTGATAACATGGTTAATAAACGAGAACCTTTACACGGGAGCATCCGCCGGGAATCCCTTATCTATACCCCAGCGGTAGACGAGACAGCCAAAGGCGCAGGCGCTTTAGTAGTAGTAGACGATCGCCAGAACGTCTAGTATACCCTATATTACGTCACGACCGTGGAGGAATTAGAGACTTAGATAAATAAGGACCCTACTGCTATACTAGAGATGATACGCTTTATAAAGAAGACTGCTAAGGATATAGCAGTAATCGCCAACAACAACATAGATCAGGTAGAAGCTTTAGGAATAACTATTATCGAGAAGAATGAGGATATTATAAAGTTATAGGCGGTTACCGAATTTATAACAGCCTAGTTAC
>JAGFMK010000646.1:0-12300 GCA_021030975.1 Lichenothelia convexa | reverse complement strand
AAGAGACAGTTGACACCGGGTACCGGATGGAGTCCTAGATCTTCTAGTGTTGCTGAAATATTGTTCAGCCAAAGAAGTGGAGATTGTTTTAGCCTATATAGAGCACGATATAGATGTAGGACGAAACCGGGCTTCTTAAATCTATCTAGGCACTTGTAGTAGATGTCTTCGTTGATAATAGCATTTGTAAATACGTTTAAAACGTCGTATTGCTTACAGTCAAGGTTGAACATAGTAGCGATCACTATAAGTGCTTAGAACGTGCGAACTGCTAGAGTTGCAGTGTAAGTGTCTTGTTCGGTAGATTGTAAATCACCTCGTACATAGAGACGTGCTTTATATTTCTCAATAAAGCCGTCTGTGTCACATTTGTACCTAAACACCTAGATAAGCGGAAGGACGTTCCCTTTGGCCTCTTCATTTACAACGAAGTCAAAGGTCTTATTATTCTACAAGGCTGACAGTTCGGTGCTAGCTGCTTCTATAAACTGTGCCTTAAACGGATGTTTCAGAAGATCACGCCAGTACTTCGGTTCTGGAGGTAGATTGTCTCTATAGAATTGAGACTTCATTTAAAATAAGGAGAGGTCTTTCTGTAAACCAACTGCAAAGCCGGCTAGATAGCCTGATAATTCGGGAGTCCGTTCGAGTAGTGCTATATAGGCTAAACGTTGTATATTAGGACGACGCTGTCTTGAAGATCCTTCTAGCAGAATATTAGACGACGAGAATTCTGACGATATCTCGCCTCGTCTAGTAGTAGTATTCCTATATAGCTAGCTAGCTAGCTGCTGTACAGCTTCGTTTAAAACGATAGGTTTATTAAAATCTTTAGGAGTAGGACTCTCGTTTGAAACGAGGAGATCCTCTTTAGTGTCTTCTTTAAGTGGTGTAAGGATAGCTAGTGTTACAGACGAAGACGTGCTAGCTATTCCTAGAGTAGGTTCCGGCGTCGATTCTAGAGTTGGATAATGCTATTTAATAGCAGATATTACTGACGTAGTCTTTCCTATAGAGTCTGCTGTGGACTTAGACTCTTCGTTCACAACGAGAGAGTACACTTTTAAATCTTCTAGTTTATAGACGTCCTGCGGAGGTTCCGGCAACTCTAGGACTTCTATAATATCCTGAACGTCTTGACGTAGTAGATGGAATAGGTCAATATCGTCTGGATTATAGAACAATTCTTCATTGAACGTGATGTCTCACGTCCGGATAATTCTCTTCTTACTAGGGATCTAGATCTTGAAGATGTTTATAGAATCGTATCCAACAAGATAGCCAATATGGGCATGCGGAGTCATCTTCTCTTTACAAGCAATATTCTTATTAAGCAGATAGGCTCTACAGCTAAAGACGCGTAAGTAGGATAGTAAAGGCTTTCTACTATAAATCGTTTTAAATAGAGTCTTCTAATTCAGCTGTTTCGTCAGTATTTAGTTTAGAAGATAGGCTGCTGCCTACGTAATATTAGGCCAATATAATACTGGTAATCAAGTAGCAAAACGTATTGTTCTAGCCTTTATTACAATCACCCCCCTAGAGCGTTCCGCAGATCTATTCTACGCTTATATAGCCGGAGCGGAACGTTCTATAGTGATACCTTCTTCATTCATTAACTGGTAGAAGCTTATTCCTAATAAAGTCTCTCCGTCTGTACGAAAGTAGATAATCTTTCCATTAAATCTTGTCTTAATAAGCTAGATAAAGCTTGCCACAATCTGTGTTGCTTCTGACTTAGCAGCGTGGGTATAGACGAAATTTATAAGTGTCTTAACACAGCGTAGATAGCTGATCTACTAATCTCTATTATATACTATAGGCATTTGAATCATGTTATAGACAACGTGATTAAACGGAGTATCGACAGGATTCTCTAACTTAGAGTGGCGTGAGACAATTCTATGGGCTTTCGAAACCGCACAGTCCTTATATTCACTAACTATAGGACCTTTTATTTTTAATAAGACGTTTAAACTAAGCGTGTTTTTAGTAATATGCTAAATAACTTCTAGATTCATGTGGCTAAGGATATAATACCACTATATTGCGGTGGCTTCCTTGACCGGCAGCGGATTTTAGGAGCGTCGGTAAGCACTCGTTATAAACGAGGCGTAGGCTAGTGGAGGATTATACTCCAGCACGAAGTGGTCGTCCACTTCTAGCACCTTATAGAATTTATTCTGCTTAGTACCGTAGTCTAGGATACCTAGACGAGTGTTCCAGTGCATGTTATTCCTTATTATTCTCTTAAGGGAGACTAGATTTATAAGGAATCTAGGGATATAGGCAACTTCTTAAAGCTTGATCTTTATTGTTCTAGATAAGTAGGTGACTATAATATAGACGTAGCCCTATACTTTAATTTTAAACATTTTAGTGCCTGTAATTAATATATTATCTTTAGAAGCTTAATGTGTAATAACCAAGTGTGTCTTATCGTTATAAATGTGAGTATTTAATCCTAAATCGAGCGTCTAGTAGTTCTATAGACGATAGCCTTCTTGCGTTGCAAACGAAGTATAGTAGAGAGACTGCTTCGTTACCAACGAAGCGGCAAAAGAAGCCGGTTTTAACTTGTTCTTTTCTACTGGCGCTTACAGCTGTGACTTCTTCGTATTCTCTACTACATGCTTTATTACTACTTTAAGCTTTAGATTGGCTTCCTTCTTGTCTTTAAACTTCTTCTAGATCTCTAGATTTGGCTTCTAGCCCTATAGTCTTAGATATTTAATTAGATAGGGACATTCTTTAAAGAAATATTCCTCTCTATAGATACATGTAGAAGGACGTCTTAAAGCTAACTTAGGAGTATCTAACTAATCTTAGAATATTATAAATACAGCTGTAGACAGAAGCTTTATTACTAATAAGCTAGCCTAAATAGCATAACGGTGGTTATAGTACCGTTCTATAAGATCGTACAGCGTTAGTAATATTTTACTATCTATAATCTTATTACTAATAATAACTTTATACAACGATATAAAGCTCTAATCTATAGTCTTTAACACGCTAAGGAAGTTATATAGCGACCTATCGTCTGAAACGTCTAGAAGACTAGCTAATACAGCTTCCTTATATATAACCTCCTAATTATATAGCTAACTATCTATATACTAAAGTTTCGGAGCTCTCTTTAATGTCTAATATTTCTATATTAATTCTAGTTCTCTTACACGGTCTATAGGAGCGAGCCTCTTCCGTAAAGCCACAAGCTTCTAGTAAGGTATCTCCTTATTCTTAATAAAGGTAAGGTTTAGAGCGGCGATAGAGGATAGGATAACGTTTATAACGTGTTGAATTACTTCCTTATATTTCTAGTAAACATTCAGGTGTTTCTAGTAGCTATTCTCCTATTATTCCAAACGACATTGTTGAGCTTCATCGAGTTCTAGCTCGGATAGTGCTCCTGCCTTAACTATTACTAGGGATGGTAGAATAGGTTCGATAGGAAGGATCGGTTTAGTAGGAAGGCTAGGATTGAGGTACTACTAGACGTCCTAATTCTCTGCAATAAGCTTCACGTAAGTAAGCTATTATTTCTAGTCTGACGCTATTTGAAGCGTAACTATCGACTTAGTCGGTAATAGTGACGCGGTTAACTCGAGCGACGCCATTGTTTAAGTGCTTAGAATAATAAAATAAACGCGAATTAACGCGTCGTTTATAACAAAGAGGTACTAGCTAAGTATAGTAACCTTCTATATACTAATAAGGCCGTGTAGAGAGACTCGAGGATTGCGTCGGTGTTAAGGCACTACCTCTACTAATTTAATCGTTATAAACGAGTTCTCTATAATAGGGTGAATTTAATAGACTACACAGCAATCTAGGCTTATAACTATTAGCTAATAAGGCTATATTAGATTAAGGAAGTATCTATTAATTGACTAGCTAGAATAGAATCTATCGTACACAAAGAGTTAAAATAGGATAAAGATAGTATAGGGATCCTAAGCGATCACGTGCTCTCTATATCGGCTAATAGAAGTTCTAATTCGTATCAGTATAATTAACAGCTACTATAAATATATAACTAGCGCTAAACCCCTCGTAATAAGCCTGAGGAAATATTATAACTACCTTATAGCTTTTCTAATGAATAAGTTTATAGGAAACACCCTATTTATCTAGTATTTTATATAGAATATAGGTTGTAGAATAGCGTAGGAATTATTCGCAACTATATAGGTATATAGACCTGTTTATTGCTTTAAGCTTCTGTTTAAGGAAGTAGAGATGCTCTAGGGTCACTATAACCTATATCTTTTCTCTTATATAAAGGTAGTTAAGCAAAATAAGCCAGTAATCCTCAATATATATTATAAATAGCGCCCTAAATATATCTCCTAACTAGTATATTATAAATAAGACGTAAAGGTATTAGATAATAAGTTCTATCTACCGCTATAGAGGTCTAAATAAGTATAGAAATAAGCTTATAGAAGCAGCCGCCGTTATATAACTATACTCTATAGCCTAATACTGTAACAACCGTAATATAGTAGGTATATAGCTAGTAAATCCTAGGTATATATATCTTTATATTATAAGATAGTTACTATCTAGTAGTGAGATAGGGTATTTATTTAGTAGGCCGATTTTTGCCCGTAATACTTCAGTCTAAATATTAATATCTATATAATATATAACGGCCTTAAGCCTATTACTCCTTTTAAGGAGTTACTTAAATTACTAGGTAAACTCTTAAGCTAAAATTAGTATAGTTATTAATAATTCTAATAGCCTAGATTCTAACTGAAGTAGAATATCTACCTCTTCTTACTCAATTTAAAAGTACTATTTCTTTAAGAATAGCTTATAAATCTATACCCTTATTACTTCCTAGTATTAATATATATTAATAGTGTATAGCTAGGGGCATCTTCTAGTAGTAAGACCTTATATATCCTAACCTTCTCTATACTAAGGTCTTAAGTATATTATAGTAATTTAGGGAAATCTAGCTACTATTTAGTAGTAGGAAGGAGCCGAATAATACTATCCTAGATATTATAAGTAATAGATACTATTAAGTTCTCTCTATATAGTAATAAATCTAGGGAGATATATTAGTGGTATAAGATAGAAACTACTCCTAGTTTTACGTAAATACTTTACTCTAGTAAGGCTCTTAAATAGTTAATAGCTTATTAGATCTAGACTTATATAGAGATTAATTTCGTATATTATAATCCGGCCTTATAAGGGGCGGTATATTAATAGATACTTAAAGAATCTATCTAGTTAGGACTGAGTTTTAGCTATAAAAGGTTACGGGTCGAAATATATATATCTTAGATATTAAATCATAAAGTATATTATAGTAATATATAGGGGTGTTAGAGGGATATATAGACTCTTAATTTTTGAAGGTATTAGAAGCTATAATAGTAGATAAAGTATTCTAACCTTTTTAATTACTACTAGAGGGCGCTATATATATAGGCTAGGTAAATAGATAACTAAGTAATAGGTTATATATAGGACTCTAAGCTATAGGGGAGATAATAGTGCTTTAGATAAGATAATAAGCCTATATAGAGTCGAGCTCTATAGATAAAGCCTATATTTTATCGTAAATTAAATTAGATTAGTTTAGTTTACTATTAAGTAACTATAAGATAGTAGATTAAATATATTTATATAGAGCTTTAAAGGCCTATAAAGTTAGTATTAATATATAGAAAGAAATACCTAAGGCTACTTATAGCTTTTATATTAGAAGCTATTAATATAGTAACTATTATACGGTAATCTATATATTAAGGTTACTTACTAGTCTATATTAGATATATAGGTGTAAGATTAAGGGATCTCTTTCTAGACTATATTTGAACCTAATAGTCTTACCTTATTAGTTAATAATAGATTATTAGAGTTTAAGCGCGCGGTTACTAGATATAGCTTAGGCCCCCTAAATCCTAATCTTATAACTATAGGTAAAGTTATAAAAAAATCTGACTAGCTTATTTACTAGGATTATATAATATAGATACCGCCTCTTATTATCCCTATAATACTTATAATAAGGGGTCTAATTATTATTTATATAGCCCTTAGATACTCTAATTAAAATAGACTTTCTAGGCTAGAGATAGTATTATAAACCCTAGTTAAATAATATAATAAGTAGAAGGAGCTAAGATATAACTTATTTAGAGCTTTCTCCTATCTCCTACTACTATACTAAACTCTTAAGGAGTAGCTAAAATATATTTCTATTATTAAACTCCTATTTTAAGGAAGATATAACCAGTTATTTACCATTATAATTATAATCTACTAGATATATATTTCTAGTGTTGTGGTTCTATATATAACTATTTACCGTTATAATAATTATATATAATATATATATTTCCTATACTTCTATTGTTCCGCTGGATAGGAAATAATTAATACCTAATTTACTAGGTTATAAGCACCAAATAATATTAATATAAGCTACTAATAAGGATAAGTAAATGTCTATAGTAAGTGGGGTGGTATAGTTATATCCACTAATTAGTTACTCTTTATTTTAGAACAGGGTCCTATTTCTATTTATAGTATATTCACTTCTATAGTATCTAAGACTATTTTTAGGCCTAGGGGTCCTAATTTATTTATATAGCTGCTTTTACTGATATATAATTTCTATAAATCTAATAAATATATTTCCCGGCATTTTTAGGCTGATAATAGAATTTGAATTAAGTAAGTTTTTATTACTTACAGCTAGTTACTAGGTGGCTTTTATAAAGGCTATTATAGCTACTACTACTTACTAATTTAGCTACTAGTATAGTAGGAGATAGTTGATATAGCTGCTATCTTATAATTTAGTAGCGCTCTAGCCTCCTAGTAAGTAGAAGAGGTCGCCGTTCCTATTACTAGCCGCCTATATAAGGGCGTTATATTAAGCGGACCACTTCCTATAGTATAGTATAAAGTATTTAACTATTTCTAGGACTCTATACTCCTCACAGTTTAGTAATAGCGCTACTATAAATAATACTAAGTAGCTTCTCAGTAGATATTTACCTATTTAGAGCTAGGCTAGGATCTATATATCTTCCTTAGTAAGATAATTATATAGTAGGTGGATATAATCACCTACTAACGCTTTATCAATCTATCTAGTAAATTTTCCTACCTAGGATCTGTTAAAGTATTAGCCTTATTAATAGCTTGCCTCCTATATCGCTAAGTACTACTCTATAAATATAGTTATACTTATATTATTTATTTAGCATCCTTAATTATATATCTTGCTACTATATTAGCTAGTTCGTTGCCTTAGACCTTAGAGTGGGTAGGTACCTATCTAAGTATTATTTCTATACCTGTTTGCGCTATAATTCTATCTACTAGATATATAAATATTGCAAATAATATACTAGTACTTTACTAGTAGGGCCTATTAACTGATTCTATAGCCCACTTGCAATCGGTGAAAATAACATTTATAAATCTACTCTATAGGCTCCTTTAGGTGGTGCTTATAATATTATCTACCAGCTATAGCGCTATAAGGATAGCTAATAGCTTAGTATAGTAAACACTGAGGTTTTCTTGCATACCTAACGTTATTAGATCTATTTAGTCCCTCATGCCTACTTGGCCTACTACTACTACCCTAATATAGTCGTTAGTTCCTAATATATTAGTGAACTATCATATTTTCCACAGCTTATATATATTAGTAACCTATATTACCTCTTCCCTCTTATTAATAATCTCTTTAATCCCTCTTTACTAGGATAGGATGTAGAATAGATAGATTATCTTAAGGTTCATTAGCTCTAATTAGCTAAACTCTTTTATAGTGCGCCTAAGTAGTAATAGATACTACTTTACTAACTATAATTTTATAACTACGTCAAAGTTATAAGATTTACCTAGCTAGTTTACACTATAAGAACTAGAATCTTAGTGAGGCGGCTACAGCATCCTCTACTTATTATTAGTAGTAGTTCTATAGATTAAAATTCCTAGAAATACCTAGTATAGACTAAGTAATTATCACGGTACTAATACCTAATACCTCTACATCTTATCTCCTTAAGTAGACTAGCCTTACTTAAAATTAAAGGCCGGTATAATATAGGGTAAACTGCTCTTACTAGTAAGTACTATAAACGAGGCGACAACTAAGATTACCTAGATTATCAGCGAAAGTATAATTATAGAGCTATCTAAATATTGCGTATCAGAAAGGCCTAATAGATTAACTAGATATATAAGTAATAAGGAGGCTTAACAGATTAAAGAATAAATCTATAGCCCTAGCTTCTCTTATAATTATAAAGTCTTCTAGACTAGGATACTATAGAAGTAGGCTTAGAAATAGGTAAACGAACATAGTCTACTTTTTAGTAGTAGATAGTTTAATAAGTAAATGTTTTATTTACTGAGTTCTACTACCTTTAGATCACTAACGTTGTGATTCACCTTATAATATATCTAAGGAACTTAACTAGTAAGTTCCTTTATAAGTTATAAGGAGAATAGATAGTTACCTATTTTAATAACTTATATATTAGTATACATGAGGAGGGCTTTTCCTACTACTACTATATAAACTATTAAATACTAAGGTACGCTTATACTAGAGCAATAGGGTCACGCTTCTATGCTAGTAGAGATGGACTTATATTTATAATCCTATAGTTATAGCTCTATAGAAGATAATCCTATAGCCGTCCAGACGCCCTGTTTAACTAGCTATACTAGTAGTTTAAATGAGAATAGTAACTATTAGGAAAGTTATTATCTAAAGTATTACTATAAGGGGAGCTATATTATTTAATACTATTAGTATTTAATAGGAGGCTATATAAATAGCTAGAAGTATATAAGATAGCTAGTAGTTATTCTATAGTAGATTAAGGTGAGTATAAATCTAAGGAGTTGACTGTATTACCAACGGTTAAGTCCATTCTCTAACCGCACTAGGTAAAGGCTCCCTCTATTTGCAGATCTTTCTAAGTATAAGTATAATTAGTATAATAGTACTAGTAGACCTTTCTAGTGACAATTTGCTAGGTAAACTTAGTAGCTCCCCTATTTCCGCTAATATAGTATCTATTAAGCTTCTCTTTAGGACGGTTATAAAGTATAGAGTAAGAGTCTTACTTAATACTACTAGCTATACCAGATCAAGATATAGTAAATATCGTCCTAGCTAATAGTACTTATATTAAGATGTAGTATTATATCTAGATTAAAACCTCCTATATTATTATCTGATCTATAAGTTCTAAAGTAGTTAGTTAATCTAGAAACTAATAACACAGTCTCCTTAAGTAAGCTTTAGTACTAGGCTATACTATTTATTACTAAGTTATTTATAAGTAGCTTAGTCTTAAACTACTATAAGCTAATAAAGAGGAGGAAAAGTACAAGCTAAATTGATAATCTAACTACTTCCTTCTACCTTCACCGCTAATACTTACTAGGTCTTATATCTTTAGTAAATAAAGTACTAGAAGTTAAAGGAGCGGTACTAGTAGGTTAATAATACTTCTAATATCCTAGGAAAGGAAATAGGGCTTTAAGAGTATTACTAATAATTGTTTTTCGAGCTTTAAGACTATTATCTATAATATTCTTAACAGTATTATTGCACGCTTAGATATCTTTAGGTACTATAAATTAAAAAGACTTAAGATAGGATATATAGAAATAGTAGTTATCTATAGTATACTAATATATATAGAATATAGCCTCTTTATAGGATATAGTAACTATAAGAGCATCTTTATCCTTTACTAAATAACTATTAGAAAGACCAGCCTCTTTTAGAAGCTATAGTAATATATTAATAGAGTGAGAACAACTACCTATAGCCTGATTTTCGGCTATATATAATATTCCTCTAGTAGCTTCTAACTTTATCTAAATTATTAAAAATGGAAATATATTACCTCTTACTAGTTATATATAAGGTCGTGCTATTAGATAATTAATAACATTGGATTATGCGTATAACTAGCTAGATCTTTAGTTGTTAGGATATCTAAGATAAATATTAGGTTTTAGCGTAGAAAGATTATAATTATATTTAGGATTATTTAGTAACACGGTAGTATTCCACGGGGCGTTGCCTCCTCCCCTAATATTAAAGTATTTAAGAGGAAATATAGCTCTCCTTATAAGCTTTAATATTAGGCCTTTAGTACTATCTATAAGCTCCTCCGCGGTTTCTATTACTTTAGATATAGAGTTATCTCCTAGCTATAGAGACTTCTACTACTTTAGAATTTATATATCTATATATTCCCTAAGCTCTTTAGGATCTTCCTTCCTAAATAGTCTATAATAATATAGTTATTATAGAGTATCCCCTAATATAAGGGGTATAATAGACTAGGCCTTAAACTCTAAGAGGCGACTAAGCCTAGCCCTAAACTCTCTATATACTATTATTACGACATCTACTTAATAGTTACTAGTAGTATAGAAGTGTATATATAGGTATCAACGGTAGCTAGATAACTCTCTAAGCGAGTGCTTAGGGGATTTATTAGGTAAGGGTTTATGCTAGAGTTTTTAAAAAGCTAGGTATAGACTAGCGAGTTAGTTAAGGATAGTAGGTAGTAGTACTTACTTATAGGTACGTAAATAGGAATAAAATCCTTAAGGGCTTGTTCTATAGAACTTAGCTATAGCGGAGTACTAGTTAAGCAAGGGACTTTAGAGAGCCGGTTATTATTTAGTATAGGGCTGTCACGATCCTAATCTAAGACTAAGAGTTTAGAGTTATATTAGACCTTTTGGAGTTATATTAGTCCCTAGCCGTGTTAGAGTTTTCACTCTGCTTTGTATATTCTAGCTTTCTCTCTCTACGCTTCGTCTTGTTATTATCCCTAGGGTTAGTTCTAGGTCAATTAATCGAGTTACTACCTTGCTACTAGGTCTAGAGGACCTAGTCTAGGTATCGTCTATACCTTACCGCTGGCCCTAGGGGTCGATCCCTTATAAGGGCTAAGCGACTATAGTTAATAGTGCTTATTTAGAGGCTCGTAATTAGGATTAAGGTCTTTAAGGGCTTACTTACTTATAGACTTTAGCTATAACGAAGGACTGCTTAGGTATTGGCTTAGGTATAGGGCTTTCTAGAGCTGGTCGTTAATTAATAAAGTTAGTAATAGAAATAGTAATCGCTAAGGGTGCTTACTTATAGGCCTATACTTAGTATTAATATCTAAAAGAGGTTATTTACAAGGCCTTAAGGGCCTTAAAGAGAGTATATTAGGGCTTATAGTAATTAAAGATAAAAGTAAGTAAGTAAAGAGGGAGTTAAATATAGAAAGAAAAGGGAGAGAAATAGTGTTAGGCGCGGCGGTCCCTACACCTCCTATATCTTATAGGTTTTAAATATAGGTAGCTTTACATAATTAATTAGTCTTAGCTAATATAGGTAATTATAGGGGCTGGTATAGCCTCCTACTATAGTTAAGACTATATAGTATCCTTTTAATAACTACTTACTTAATAGCAATTAAAAATAAGCGCTAGTATAGATTAATAGACGTTCTTTTATTATATAAGTGATAATTATTTAGCCTAGCTCTATGCTATAGATAAATAACCCTATATACCAATCAATTCTTACCCCTTATACCCTATAACGAGTTATATTTACTTAACTATTCTTCTAGGTTTAGCTACACTACTCTTAACTGCTAGTAATAGCTTCCCTAGATATACTACTATAACCCTAGCTGCCCTAAGATATAAAGGATACTACGCCCTTAAGGTTGAGGCTATACTATATCTATAGATAAGTAATAGTAACTAAAATATATCTATATAAGTCGCACCCTGATGTGATTAGTTTAAATATTACTATATAGGTGGGCTATACTAAATTTAGTATACATGTGTATATATAGGCTTATTAACTATTCCTTAATACACTTAGTATTCTTGAAGAGAGTTAGCGGGTAGGCAGTCTCACTCGATTATAGAGGTGACTCACGTATATAAGACGCAAAAGTTAGGTAGCCTTGTGATACCCAGGGTCGAAACACTCAGGATCACTATTATAAGTTCTATTTCTCATAGAAAATGAGAAGTGAGGAACAGTCTCATCTTATATTGAAAGTATAGAACGATAGAGGATAATAGGATATATACAACGCGTTTAGATGTGTATAATAGGTATAAAATCAGCTCAATCCTTCTACATTTATAGCCTGGCTCGCGGCTAATATTTCCATCGGGATACGCTTGTCAGGAGAAACACCCAGACGTTTAGTCAATAGGGTTAGATTAAACAAAGCTATCAAAAGGTGACGAAAAGGAAGC
>JAGFMK010000644.1:0-12472 GCA_021030975.1 Lichenothelia convexa | reverse complement strand
GGGTGAGGTAGGGGGCGCGGGTTGTGGAGGGGAGGTCGGGGAAGACCCAGAAGCTTGATGATGCACATCAGCTTTGCATGGGGCGTCCTCCATGCCGGATGAAAGAGGGTCATCAGAGATAATGTAGCTCACCCATAAACAGCAATCGGCACCGTAATCAAAAAATCCACAACAAACAACCACCTCCACCCCGCAAGTCCATGTCTTCCATTCAAGCTCCTATAGATCCCTCCCTGCAGAAACCCCGAGAACATACTCCCCGCAAGCCCGCTGCTCGTGAACACCGCAGCGCGCTTCCCGATCTCATCCCGCTTGTACCAGCTCCCGAGGATGTAGTGCGTGCCGACGAACGTCGAGGCTTCGATGGCGGCTTGGAAGAAGCGGATCACCATGATGGAGGTCACGTTGTGCACGAACGCGGTGCCGAGGGTGAGGAGGCCCCAAGCGAGCATTGCGCAGGGGAAGTAGATCCGGGGTGGGAGTTTTTGGAGGGCGAGGTTGTTGGGGATCTGGCCGAAGAGGTACCCGCCGTAGAAGACTGCAATGCTCTCGTTGGAAGGGGTTTGTGTGGTGTGGAAGGGAGCCAGGAAGCATTTACCGGTGTTGATGATGTTCAATTGTGTACCCTTGAAGTTGAGATCTTGCTTCATGCCCGATACGTATGCGTTGTTTAGATTCGCGCGGTCGAGGTAGTTTGCCCTTCTGAATCTCAGATGGTCTTGCCATCAGATAAAAATTGCTATGATCGCGCATACCAGTACATGAGGCAGCAGAATGACAGGATGAACCAGTCAAGCTGGAGAACCAGTCGCCTTTCCTCCTTGTTTTGAGGGTACCATGACAGTCTTTGCAACAGACCCATCTTCCTGGATTGTAAGTTATGGGAAATGTTTTTATTTGGTGATGTGTTCAATTCATTTCATTGTGCTAAGGCTTGTACTTCATGGTCATTGCGTTATCATTTACAACCTAAGGACGGAATCGGCGTCGGTGTGCAGCAAACAGGCAGAGCTGGCGGCACATTTCCATTTAATCTCTCAGCACGCGTCGTCCCTTATTTCATCCACAGAGACTCAGACGATACCAATATAAAGCTGAGAGCGAGGTTGTAAAGCTACAGTTACAGTTGCGCGGGGTGCGCAAGCAGTTGCTGACTAAGTGACGAGCCTCTATCTCATCAAGTCCCGCACGTCAGGCAAGGCACCATAAGTGGTGGGACACCTGCGAGCATTGCGATGAAGGCATTGACGGTCGCCTCATAACGAAATGCAGGATATAATCGAGACAGATCCGTTGATATAATTTTCTAGGTCATTGAATCTCAAGCTATACTGTTTCGTGATACTAGCGAACGCTAGAGACTGTGATTGTGATACAATGGATGATAAGCGTAGAAGCGCCGTCTCACCTATGTCCCGTTGCTAATAGTGGGTTGCGTGACATCCAGCCCGTAAAAGAACTGCCAAGAGGCAGAGCGCGTCGAAATAGCTATACTGAAGATGTGGATCAAAGCGGACAAATTTGCAAAGATGCATGAAGTGAAGTTCTCTGAGAAATGCAAAAGATTGAGCTATCAGAAGTAAGGAAGTTGAACTTACCCATATTGAAGCATGCATCCCAACCAAGCACTCCGTGCGAAGCTGGGCGCTGAAACCGAGTCAGTAGGGCTTTAAGAGGTACGACCTGTTCACACCCTACAGAAAGTGAGCAGGAAGAGGGGGGGGGGTTGAAGCTGACACTTTACCTTCACTCGACGCCGTCGATGAGAAGGGTCTGTAACGCATTAGCATGACTGTTACGGGGATTGAACGAGGAACCTCTGATCGCTCGGGGGAAGATCTGAGACAGGGAATGTGACCCACTGTGGCAGATCGTAGGGGATGTTGATAGGTTGTCTATTTGGGTTCATATAACCGGGTGAGGGCTGACTTTCACTTCAGAATCACACTGCCGTGGCTCCCTCACGTAATCGTTGCCAGTAATATGAATCTCCGAGGGCCCAGAACAACGAAGGCAAAGTTCTGAACATGATAATTTCTTGTATTGGTATATGTCTATCCCTAGCGAATATTGAAGTACATCAAGAGTTCCAATAACTCGGTCTTTTCACCTCCTTCGCAACGTCCTTGACGGCATTGACTGCATCCACGCTCCAAGCCGTCATCTGCAACCAGCCATGCGTCATTGTCTCATAGTGATGCCATCTGACCTCGTTCCCTACCCTCTCGAGTTTACTCGCATACTCCACGCCGACATCCCTCAGTCGATCAAACCCACTGGTGAATACTGTCGCAGGCGGTAGACCAGCCAGGTATTCCAAGCTCTGCATCCCAGGGCTAATATATTTGAAGCTTGGTGCCGTGCCTCTCGGCAGATAATAATCAGCGAACGAAAAGATGCCATTGCACTCCAGGTAGAGACCGGTGTTGTTCTCTTCGACGGCAGGCGTATCGAAGCGAATGCGCGCTTCAGGGTAGAGGAGGATTTGGCCGACGATATTGGACTTGGGTTCGTCGCCCCGTCGAAGAGCGACGGCCGCAGTCATGTTTCCGCCTGCTGAGTCACCGCCACCGAGCACCTTGTCCGGTCGAACTCCGCGCGATTACCAAAGTCGGACTTTAGGGCATCAATCACCGCGATGTATTCGTCGAGTTGGACAGGATAGCGCCACTCTGGTGCTAAACGGTACTCCACGGCGTAGACCTACTCGGAGACTGGTCAGTGTAGGCAAGAGCCTCAACATTGTCTTGGTACAAGCGTACCTGCGCGCCCGACTCTTCTGCGATCAACCTGAGGCCGTTCTCAAATTCGTCGACACTGCCAACCGTGTAACCGCCACCGTGAAAATATATCAAGGCTGCTGCCTCTCACTTGCTCCTTTTCTCCCTCCCATTTGTTGGATATAATACACGTATTGGTACCGTACCGTGAGGGCCGCGGATGGCAGTGAACTCGACGTCGCCAACGGGTGTATCTTGTGCTGCGGGAGGCTGTGGATGCCGAAAACCTCCAGATGATGTCTTCGCTCATCTATAAAGCGTCCACGCCGCCAAGGGTGTAGGATAGACTTGTGCAGAAAGCCCTGGATCTGTGGCGACAGGCTGGTGCGGTGGCCTGTGGTAGGCATCTTTGATTCCGGCATCGTCGGAAATCCGCATGAAAGCCTCCTGCCTCACAGCTGTTGATTTCATCGCATTATTGAGAACTCCTGATGGGGAAGATACATCGTGCGGCAACTCAGGTTCGCATGGGGCCCTGGTGCGCGCGAGATTTCGTGTCGTTATCTGTACGTCATGGAGGAACTGTGCTGCTTGACTATTGACAAGCGCATGGCTTTAGGTAATCGTGTTCTCAGTAGCAAGTGAGACATCTGAGTGAATAATGCTTATGATTTAGCAAGGCCCGGATGTTGTACATTGATGCGAAGAAATATTTAATTGGATTGTTTACAAATTGTAAGCTGGGTGGTCAGAGCTTTACCCCACAAAGCTTGGCGGTGACGACTTCGCAGATCATTGGAGCACTCCTCACTTTATCCTAACTGCATCCTGGGCCCGTAACAATCTTGTCGGCTTCAAAATAAAGAATAGGTGTATGTTAAAGTTCAAATGCAGCGATGGTTGTGGCAATGGCCTCTTTCGACTGTTCGTCTCCGATGGACAGTTGAAGGTGGGCACAAAGTCCCAAAGCTCCCATTAGGAGCTGAAACAGTTCGCTTTTGGGAACAATAGCTTTATCATGCCGTGCATGTTGAAACAGTGGCATACTACGTCGCCTTCAGAAAGGCGACAGATCCGAACACGTCTACGATCGTCCATCTTAAGTGAAGATTACTGTGCGCGGAAAGATGATAGTGACGCATTCCGTGGCAAATGACAGCTGTAAGCGTAGTTCCAAGGGGACCTTGCCGTACGAAGTAGATCTTGCGGCTGTCCCATAAACGAAGTTGGAATCGGCTCTACAAACCTGGAAGCTAGCATACGTAGCAATGCGTGCAGAAGACCCTCCGGGGCACGGCTCTTGCGTGGCATATCTTTGCTGCCCGGACAGGCAGTATGGATCGTGGACGTTTACTGAAGACTCCGGAAAGTTCCCGTAGACAAATCTAAATTATGAAAGGTAGCAAACAAACAGTGATAGAAGTTCTGGGGTGCCCCACGTCGACGAGGCCATAGCCTGTTGTAGAAATCGAAACACGGAAATGTGCCGCTTCCAGAAACCTGGCGCCACATCAATGGTCAAACGACAAACAGCAAACACTTCGTTTCACAGATACTTAACGCGAGCTAGGCAGCAGCGTCTTGGTCCATTCTCCTATGTCGTATTTCGTCATGGGTCTAGTATATCTGAATTCACGTGAATCCTGCTGTCAAGTTGGTGTCGCTTCTTTGTACAACTCAATATGCATTTCACGTACTATATTAGCGCAGGCAACAGCGTATATATGCACCCTGAGAACCTCCACAATACTTCTTCTTCTCTTCCACTTCTAGTCAACCTCTGGCAAGAAGAACAGCTGCCCCAAATTCTTCCACCCTCACGTCATCTGTAGCCACTTTACTCGCCTTCGGCGTTCTGACTCAATTATGGATCCTTCCGACATGGAGGCCAGGTAAATCCCTGAGGGTCTTCCTCGACTTTTCTACCCTCTTTTCTGCCAACGACTTATGTTTGGTTAGGAAGGAGCAAGCGCGCAAGTTACTTCTACCTTGGCGGAAGCAACCCAAACTGCTGAACGAGATAGTTTACGCAAAGAACTATGTAAGTTTCTCGGCCGGGTTCAGTCAGCCCATGCACGAGAGGAAGCAAGCAAACACACAGCATGTTGCGCTCTTAGTGTTTCGCTATAATCAGCATCGTTTGAACCCAGCAAGCTGACACATTTCTTGCAGCCGGAGAAGCCGTTTCGATTCGCCGACCTCCCAAAGGAGATTCGCCTGGTGATTTATAAGCTGGTCGTGCCTACCAAGGAAGTGATCGAGCTCTGGCCTAGAGTAGATGGTGAGAACGTCCACGCTTTTCGAGCAAACATCAAACTCTACAAGCGGGAAATTACGCCGAAGTTGAGGGTGCTTAGAGTCAGCAAGCTCATCAATGAGGAGGCTTCAGAAATCTTCTATGGGTCCAACGAGTTCCGCTTCACGAATGACAAAGGTTTCGTCGTTCTGCAGTGCTTCATGGACACGATCGGTCCCGCCAACGCGGCACGAGTCCGCCGGCTTGCAGTACATGCTCCTTTCTACGGCGGTTATCGTGACGAAAAAGGCGACTTACTCAGGACTCTCGACAACCTAGATGATTCGGCTTCGAACATGGACTTCTTGGGTAGCTTCCTCAAGTCGGCACACTTGCGACTCCCAAGGATCAGTTGGAGATTCAATATGTGGTGCGCTGTCGAGAAGGTCACATCCATGCTTGCCAAATCCGAAGTACAGATTCGCCTTTTCCTGGTTGTCCCACTGAACTACCATGTCTCTATGCCAAAGAATGTCGAAGGTGAAGAACTCCAGTGCCCTGGCAAGAAAGACACTCTTCTCGGTTGGAGACCATCTTTTGGCAGATTGGCAATGGCCTTGCAGAAGGAAAATCTTGAAGTGTCTTTGGTGTTCGTTGAATTGCGCCCAAGTTCTAGGCCGTTCACGGACGAGCATCGCAAGCATTACTTCGAGATTCACGAACGCCTTATGCAGCGCTCCGAAGGAGCTGGCTGGCGATTGTGTGAGGCCATCTCCAGGTACGATGGTGAATACAACATCCAGCCATACAACTCCTTCCAGACACTGCAACTAGAAGACTAGACGCGATGGTCAAGAGTGCTGGTCAAGAATCTGACGGTAGACGACTTTGATAAGCATGCAGTACAAACGGCGCGAATCTAGATTGGAGATCTTTACAGAACTTACGGAGCACACTTGGATGGGCGATTAATCTGTACACTCTAGGTTTATCTGTCAACCGATGTATCTAGTTCCCAATGTATCTAATACCACTGAGTTACCCTGCAATGTCCAGTGGACTAAGTCGTCGGGACATCACTGCATCGACAGAGTACAGTAGCAGGAATGGAACTCCGGCGAGATATAACATGATATGGACAACATATCAATGAAGAAGCTCCATCTATTTCCTAGGGCGAGAATGAATTTTGATTCACAAACACCAGAGGCTTCCTCGTCCTCCAGTGCTTCCTTGATAGTATCGGACCGGCAAATACCCTCCGCCTTCAGACGGTGGTAGTGAATACTCCTTTTCGTGGAGACTTGTCACCACCACTACGAGAACAGCAAACCCGACAATCTTGACGATTCTATTGCCACTCTCACTTCGTTTCGGAGCATGTTGAGGTCTGCTGATCTACGCACGCCAAGGGCCAGGCAGATGTTCAACATGAGATGTGCTGTTCGATAAGCTGACGCCACTCTTCGCGATCGGTAAACGCACCCAAGCTTCACGTCCTCCTTATCGTACCGCTCGAGTTCCACGTGTCACTTGGAGTTCGGTACGAAGACGAGAAGTACGCCGCACCCTTGAAGAAGGACAATCTGTTAGGCTGGCGACCGAACTTTGACAGACTCGCCATGTCTATCGCGAATCTCAGGGTGTCTCTGGTATTCCTTGCATATCGCCTATCTGCTGGCTGGTCATTCACGGAAGAGCGTCGCCAGGAATATCTCATGACTCACAACGATGTCAAGCAACGCGCCGAAGACGCCGGCTGGGACGTTTGTGAGGCTCTTTCGGAGTTTGGCGGTCAATTCGGTGGCGCCTACCGTATTCAGCCCTTCAATTCATTTCGCTTCCAGAGGGTAGAGAACTAGAAGCTGCGTTCGACATCCTAGCTGGCAGACTTGGGTCGAAGGACTTGGCGAGGCGCGCTGGGTCGAGGCGGATCTGGTTTGAAGACCTCCCACCATGGTCGAAGCATACAGGGTTGAGCGACTTACCTGTACACTCTCCTTTGTCTTTCTTTCGGGGTACCTGGTTTCTAATGTTGAATTTGCATGTCGACCATTGGGGCATGTAGGTTAGATCAGCATTACAGCGAGGCAGTATCGTGACGGGTATGAAACTGTTAACAGTGAACAATATAGATAATAACATCGAAATGTCTATAACAACATCTCTCTGCTTGAGTTCCCACTAAGATGAAGAAAAGCTTTGCTTTGTGTTCGCTCGAGGTATTCTCCTTCTCCCCGTTAGATCTACAACCTCCGCCTTCGTGGCCGAGGGCTAGCTAACAGTGTCTGTTGGATATCAGTGGCAGTACGCAGTATCAAGACCGACAACACCAGGAGTCAATCTGCCGTGCTGAGCGGGGTCCAACAAATGTCAAACTGCAGCTCTGCACATCGGAACTCTCGACGAAGATCCAATATTACACGACTGGTAAAAATCAAGCTCAGAGCTTAATGGGTCAGGCTGAGCCTATAACCGTCGCTCGCCGTTCCCTTAAACTATCTAACGCTCGACCTCAATGGAACCTATAACGCTGGCAGCATCAAATCTCGCGCCGCGCGAAAGGCAATCGTTGGATTCAGACCATCGTTTGACGAGCTTGCAGCAGCCCTCAAAAGTGTTGACGTCACCGACGTCTTTCTGGGTTGGACTACCAACTGTGATCGGTACAATGGACCTTTTCCGGAACTAAGTCGCCCGAAGTACGTAAAAGCGCACAAGGAAGTGATTCAGAGAGCGGCAAGTCAGAACTGGGAAATCAACGAGGCCTTCACCAGCATGTCTGGTACATATCGTCTCCGACCATTTCGCTCGTTTGCATCCGAGGTCACCAACGCGGATGGCGATATGAAGAAAGATGCCGCATAGAAATGAACTGAGAGCTTGACGACTTGAATTTAATATGCGAAGGTACTGCCGTCTAGCGACCATGAAGGGAATGCAGAATACAGACTGAGACGGCATGTTACCGGAAAGTGAAAACTGGGAATGTATTACCGGCCTGTGGGTTGGTCATTTGTTGAAAGCCATCTATGTACTCGGCAACAGCATGAGGGAAGCATTGTGGTGGTCGGCTCTTCTCCAAGGCGGGATCACGACAATATAGTTAGGAAATTTGTTGAAATCGTGTATCTCAACACGATATCTTCTTCGCCCCTGAGGCTATGGCAAGATCCAATTCAGCTAAGATGAACATGTTTACTCCGTCAGCCGTTCGACTTGCTAAAGTCTTTAGGCGTAACCCATAGTGGACCGGTGCCTAGCGATGCAAGGCGCAGAAAAGCGTCTCTTCCGCTTGAGACACCACCACACTCTGTAGCTAGCTCTGATGAGTTGCGAGCCTTCTCCCAAACTCCTGGAGCTGATGGTGTGCAGGAAATGAAGAAGGTGAAGTGTCTCACGAGCTTGCTTCCATGAAACCAGCAACGTAGATTGATCTTTGCCCCATGCGCTACAACGTGACGCGTGAATATGGTGGCCTGCAGCCGAGCGGAGATCTCAAACCTTTTCCACTTGGGAAGCCTTCTTCGGTCATACCATTCTTGATGAGAGCCGCGTAGATATTGAGGACTTCGAAGCAAGGATCAGCGTGGGAGGTGAGCAACAGAAAACGGTGGTGTAATTTTCGCGCCTCGCGGTCCAGTGACTTGAACGCCTCATCTAGAACGACGAGTGCTGGCGGTGCTGCACACATAGTTAAAAAAAACGAATGTACTTGCAACTTTTTCTGCTCTCAGAACGTAGACAGGCCGTGGAGATCAGGGTCCGCGAAGCGAAATCCAAGCGCAACGCCAATGGTCAGCGCACCTATGGTCCAGGTTAAGCGCTCTGACATAAGTGAAGAGCGCATAACGTTTGGACACTCACCGTTGCTCCATATCAAAGGGCATTTAATTAACTTCAACGACCTGCCCGGCTGGAAGATGCTTCTACAATTCTCCCTGTATTGCTCTGCTTCAAAACTCCCGCGCTTCCCACCACCAAATTTTCCGTCGATAAAGCAGCGCCAACAACCTACAAACTTACCCACTCACGCAACCCGACCACAGCAGACCTCGCCCTCAGCACCCGAGCCTCAAAGGGAGCGACCATGTCCTTCTCATTCAAACCCATCCTGCACGCCTTCTTCAACCCAGCCTTCCTCGACCCCGCCATACTCCTGAGAGTATTCCTCCTGATAGTATTCCTCCTCAGCCTTCTCTCCCTCATTGCCATCGCCGGTCTCATGGCCTGCGGCATTTCCTGCATGCTCGTAACAACGTTCGGCGGTCTCTGCTCCGACAGTCCTACTTCCCAGCAATCCGGCCACGGGTTTCCAGATGACGACGCGCTGGATCCGGACACCTTCTCAGCACTATTTGATGCAGTATTTGATGCTACGGTATTCATCATGGCTGGGTCAATAGCGGTACTCGATGTACTTGTGACGTGGAGATTATTTCGCGAGACGCCGGAGGCTGGCCTCGACAATATATGGAGCGCCTGGTGGTTTTGCTTTGTGGTGGAGTTTGGGCTGCTGCTGCTTGCTGCGGTTGTGCATGGGGTCGGGTGGATTCTGAGAGCGGGAATGAGGGAGGTGGGGGAGTGACGTGATAATTGGGGATAGGAGGTACGCCTTGCACGCTAAGGAGGAAGATGCGGCGATGAACCAGCAGGGAGGTAGAACAGAATGACGTGTCGGTATATGGATGGAGACATGAGAGAGAGGGTTTGATTGCGGACTATGCAACCAAACCATTTTCAATTCGCAGTTCTCCGATTTATTCAGAATATTCCTTTTCGGGACAATGATGTAACGGGCTGGAACTGTTAACAGTGGACGATATAGGTAGCACAAACATATCAAATTATCCATAACAACTTCTTCTTGACTTCTGTTTCTTCGTAGCATGTGTTGAGGGGGATCCTGATCTCTATTACCTCGCGCTATACTCCTTACCAGTCTTGGATTCACATTGTCCGCCGCCGCGGGCCGAGTGCTAGCTCAGGATTATCATTGAACATCAGCATCAATAACAAAGGTAATAGCCCATCATCTTCCGAGAGAAGCCGAGGAGGCTGGGCGTTAGTGTAGTTAGGTGCCATGAGGAGATGTTTTCGGAGTCACTGCAAAGTCGGGCATGCTTCACTGTTTGCGTATCCATTCACAGGCCAATCAAATCGTTCTTACGATCCCCGTCTCGCGTTAAGAGTTTCCGCACTGGAGATAAGCTATCGCTCGTCATGGTTCCGATCATGTGCGTGTCTTAGTAGTAACGGGCCTGGAGTGGAGTTAGGTGAAGTGCTTTGGTGTTTGCAGATTTGTGCCGGGTTACAGTTCGCTTCCAGTAACGGCCTCGGTTAAACTCACAAGGGGACGCCCCGCCTAGCAGCGCCCTTCGAGCGGCCGTACCATCATCTGAAACACAAACCATGGACAAGCGGGAATTGTTCGATGACACTTCTTCTCAATCCACTGGCGACCTCCCGAGCAAATTTCACTTGAAGCTCACTCACTCGAGCGTTCTGATTTCTTAGTATTAGCCCTCCGCGGACGTTGTCTTCACGCAAACTACAAGGCCCGCTAAGTTAGGGATTAACCGCGTGACAAGTATAAGTCGAGTAGATCTGTTTGTGAATGAGTTATTCTATCTGCTAGCCACCTCCCTAGAGGATTTTCATGCAATGAAAGGGTGGTGGAGAGCTTTTTGACGGGCACCTACCTAGGTAGTAATGGAGGTCCGCAAGATACTTTACAACTTTGGCCCCGCACAGCATGCGGCGTCTGGCACAGACAAGCATAAAGTCCACAACTCTTCCTCCCGAGAAATTTTTCGGTCGGTGTTATCATTGCTGAGGCACGCGGTCTAGATTAAAATGCTGGTACATTAGCATCCAGGAGTCGAACAATGCAATCGTGCAGTCCAATGTTTCTCCAGGTAATCACGTGGTAGTTTATCTCTCCTCACAGATTAAGGGCCCTGCAACGCCCTCCCTTGCCCTGCAGAGCGCTGTGTCCGCGGACACATAAACGTAGATGTTGTCGTTCTTTGCACTGCTAGGTAGGTTTGTACGAAGAAACGTACGCCGAAATAAGCGGTTGAAATTGACCATCCGCGGACCAAGGTCCAAGCACTACTCCAGAGGGACAACACACTCATGGGTTGGGTTAAACGCTCTGTCATAAGTGAAGCCTACACGCGCTCTGACAGTCACCCTTTCCGTATACCAAGATTACTTTTCGCCCTTAAAGGAGCCTTTTCCCACAGCCATACATTCGACTGCTACTGCAAAACTCCCAGCGCTTCACGAAGCTTGCTACGAGCGATAACCTAGAATTGCTTACCCTTCGTACGCACCTTAATACGGGGCTCTAACACGGCAGACCTCAACCTCAGCACCGAACCAGCGAAGAAGCAGCAATGTCGACCTCCCTCAAAGCCGCACTCGACGCCTTCCTCGCCCCATCCATCCTCCTGATCCTATTCCTTCTGGGTCTCCTCTCCTTGGTCATGCTCGCCGGCTTCATAGCCTTCGCCATCGCCTTTCTGCTGCTCAAGACCTTCCACCGCAGCTCCGACCATCCCTCTCCCGCTCCCGCTCCCGCTCCCGGTCCCTATCCCAATTCGAAGGGGACTCCTTCGGAGGACCTGCTGATGTCAGACACCTTCGATAAAGTGTTTCACAATATTTGGCTCATCCTGGCCATGGCCACGACGACCCTCGACATAGGCGTGGTGTGGAAACTGTTTTGCGAGTCACCCGGGACTAGCGACGATAATATAGCGACCGCCTGGGGTTTGTGTTTCGTCGTGCTCCTCGGACTACTGGTGCCCGCCGTGGTGGTGTTTGCAGTCGGATGGGTTGTGAGGGCGGGGTTGGGGGTGGTGAGGGAGTGGCGTAACGTCGGGGCGAGCAAACCTATTTCGGACGCCAAGGAAGCTGATGTCAATGAGCCTTTCTCGGAAAAGGATGCGGGGATGGGGTCCGGTTATTGTTCTTGTGAGCGGTTTAGATATGGGCTCGGAAAAAGGTTTTGAGCTTGCGGGGTTTGACGTCTTCGGGAGGAAATCTTTGCAAGGCTTATGCCACTGAAGATAGCAGGATAGCATGCTGCAGGAGTTTCATCGGCAAGGAAGATATTGCACTTGCTATTATTTGTTCTTCAGGGGAACACCGGTAGATTACTGTGGGTGAAGCGGTACAGGATAACATGTGATTGAGAATGTTAACATCTTGTTGCGTTCCCTTTCAGAGCCGAATGTCCACGACATTCTCTTCTTTCTTCAACTAGCCGCTTTCGACCGCTTCCAGCTGCAAGCCGTAAAGATAGAGGTGCCTTCTATCCGTAGCAGTGATCACTGAGGCCTTTTGAGTAATCTTTCAACGCTCCGTAAGAAAGGACACTTAGAAATGATGAAGATCCTGCAGAACTCTTGTGTTCTGCGCCGCTCGTTTGCACGACGAACATGGGAAGAAGCTTACGAGAAGGAGACATTGATCGATAAGGTCGATCAACCGGGGATGGGGGCGGGGG
>JAGFMK010000643.1:0-12485 GCA_021030975.1 Lichenothelia convexa | reverse complement strand
AAATATTATCTAGTAGTACCTGCATGTGTAAGGTGGAAGGCTATCTTATTTAGTGTCTATAAGGTTATAGTAGTACTTGTTCAGCGTGATATAATAAGTATCTAGATCCTTATTATTACCAGCGGCGAAGTTTGTACGTGGCTAAAAGGCGTTATTATATAATTACTAAGGCTGCTATAGGTATTATAGAGGCGCTATAAGGAGGTAATTATTTAAGGTCAATGTATTAAGAGGTCGTCAATCTATACTACTATTGGTGTTACTAAAGGTATTAAAGTCGCGGCGATTGTACAAGGCCTAATCTATAAACTAGCGGTTCTTAAGAC
Source organism: Lichenothelia convexa (assembly GCA_021030975.1). Taxonomy (NCBI): domain Eukaryota; kingdom Fungi; phylum Ascomycota; class Dothideomycetes; order Lichenotheliales; family Lichenotheliaceae; genus Lichenothelia; species Lichenothelia convexa. The sequence goes on along the minus strand of JAGFMK010000643.1, from coordinate 12,159 downwards.
AATCAAGTGTAGAGATAAACTACTTAACTAAGTCACCTTCTTTTAGCTGCAATACGCCCTATGCAAGGTTCTTATCAATTTGACTCCATACGGCGAATAAACAGGCATCTTAATTAAATCTAGTGAGCCTACTAAGACATATAATCTTCTCTATAAACTTATAAGGCTTATAGTAATTCCTAGCGTCAGTATAGGTATATTTTTCGGCATTAATCTGTCTCTTAGTATCGCCACAATTAGGTGTAAAACGACGGTAGATTTCATCCTTAAATAGCTATAGTTGCCTATAGTATAGCTCCTTATTTTTATCTAGCGCGTTAAACCACTGTAAAGCCTTACTAGTAAAAGCCTGGGGCAAATATAAGGCTACTTCTTTTATACTATAGATATTAGCTGTCGTATTAATTCTCTTTATAAAATTGAGCACACTGATACCGCCGTCTTCACCACCGAATTTACCCAACTCTACCGCAATTTTAGTGCGTTTTATACTTATAATAACAGCTATAAAGGGTGCTATAGATATTATAATATGTAGAGGTTATGGATGAGGTGGAGGCACGGAATATAACTCGGTGGAAGGCCTCATGGTATTAGTATTATTATAACATCTTTAAACAGCTATATAGATATCTTAAGGCTGTTGTTCAATGGTTTAGATAGGCCGTTATTTGAGAGCATTAAGATATTGATTGACGTTGGCCTAATCTTAATAGATTGCACGCAATTTGGCTATAAGGTCGGCTATTATAGACTCGGTAGGAGGCGGCGATCGCTAGGTGGGTTCTATTAGTCCTAGTAATATTATTATATTATTATTCTTACTATAAAGTCCTGAAGCCATTGTACAGATAGATAGGTTCCTTAATAACCGTAGTAAAGCGTTCAATAGATTAATATTGTAGCACTACTTAATTTATTGACTATTCAATGCGGTGGATAGATCAGCTTATCGGCTTTCTAAGCACTATTGCTTTCAAAGAACTAAATAAACTCTTAAACAATAGATTACCCTATAGGCTTAGCTACTATTTATTACGAATAAGATATAAAGGTATTAGATAATAAGTTCTATCTACCGCTATAGAGGTCTAAATAAGTATAGAAATAAGCTTATAGGAGCAGCCGCCGTCACGTGACTACACTCTATGGTCTAATACTATAACAACCATAATAATATCCCTAAGATAATATTGTAAGGGATCGACCCCTAGGGCCAGCGGTAAGGCATAGACGATACCTAGACTAGGTCCTCTAGACCTAGTAGCAAGGTAGTAACTCGATTGATTGACCTAGAACTAACCCTAGGGATAATAACAAGACGAAGCGTAGAGAGAGAAAGCTAGAATACACAAAGCAGAGTGAAAACTCTGACACGGCTAGGGACTAATATAACTCCGAAAGGTCTAATATAACTCCGAGCCCTTAGTCTTAGATTAGGATCGTGACAAATATATCCTAACGTATCCGTTTTAATCCTAATATAATCCTCTAGATAGTAGTACACTAATACTAGAGCCTTTAAAAACTATTCTTTTAGTAATCTAAATAACTTAAGGGCTATAGTATCTAGCTTAATAGCTTGAGACTACTCTGCTTTCTATTTCTACTCTCCTTTAGTAGCTTCTAGGCCTCTTTCTATTAAATAGTTAAGCGCTATTATAATCTAGGAGAACCCTTCTATAAAACGCTAGTAGTAATTAGTAAAGCCTATAAAGACTCTAATATTATGGATACTATAGGATATAGGCCAATCCTATATCGTTTCAACCCGCTCTAGTTCTATTATAATGCTCTCTAGAGTCACCACGAAGCCTAGGAATCTAATTTAGTCCCTATAAAATTCGTATTTAAATGTTTTAGTATATAGCTTATATCTATAGAGCCTATCTAGCACCTCCTTAATATACCTTTTATACTTCTCCTTATCTTAGGAGAAGACTAGAATATTATCTAGATAAATAATATAAGAGATATCTAAGAGGTCTAAGAGGGCATAGTTGATATAACTCTAGAAAGTCCCTAGCACGTTGCTAAGGCCAATTAGGACTACTATATACTTATAATAACTATACCTAATGCGGAAAGCGGTCTTCTATTTATCTCTCTTCCTAATCCTAATATAGTAATAGGTATTATGTAGATTAAACTTAGAGAAGATCTTTACGCTACTAAGACAGTCTAGTAACTCCTAAATAAGTAGTATTAGGTACTAGTCCTTAACTATAATAGAGTTAAGGCCCTAGTAGTCTATATAAAGATGAAGTGTTCTATCCTTCTTCTTTATAAAGAGGATTAGTACTCCTACTAGGGAGGTTGACTTCTAGATCTATCCCTACTAGAGGTTCTTCTCTATATAGTCCTTTAGGACTATAAGCTCTATTACTAAGAGAGAATAAAGCGGCCTATAGGGAGGCTGCTTCCCCTTCTTAAGATTAATAGAAAGCTTATATAGGCCGTAATCTAGTAATAAGCCGGCGTTGTCCGCTAAGAATACATCTTTAAATTCCAAATACCTCTCTAGTAGCTCTAATAGGGCTTTCTCTATAGTAAGGTCTACTTTAGTAGTAGATAGGATAAAATAGCTATCGTCCAGATCTATTACAGCTAGCTCTATTTATCTTAGAGGCACTATAGAGAGTTTCTTCTATATCTAGCCTGTATAGCCCTTCCTCTACCTTAACCGTCTCTTTATAAAATCGATATATAGATTCTAGGCCTATAGCTAATACTATCCTAAAATCATATTGAAGCTATAGATAGGTCCTGCTATAAAGTCATCCACCCCTCTACTAGTAGACCCACCTAAATCTAAAGCGGTATATTTAAGGCAACACTCACCAGTTATATTCAACTACTACCTGTTAAGTGTCTTTACTATTATCCCCGACTTTAGTAGGACTTTAATACCATATTCCTTAGCTAATATTAAAAAAACAAAGTTCTACTTAGCACTACTATTAATTAGGGCGGAGATATCTCTATCGCTATTTAGCGTATAGATTTTAATACAGGCCTTAAGTAGATCCTATTCTATAATCCGTAACCCTTCTAGCTTAGCAGCTCTATACTATTCCTCTATATATCCTACTTAGCCTATAAGGAGGGAGGTTACTTCCTTATAGGTGCCGCTTTTCCTAATTATTCTTCTCTTATTCTCTTATAATAATCCTTCTTTATATATCCTAGAAGCTAATAATAGTAGTAGATAATAGGGCCTCTAGTATTAGTTGTCTTAGAGTAGAACTTTAAAGACTATTCCGGCTTCTCGGAGTTTTCTATCACCTTTATAACTTTAGTTATCGACTTAGTATAGCTGTTATATAGCTAGTAGCCACCTTATCCTAGATATATAGTCTTCCTCTTATCCCTAAGTTACCTCTATCTAGTTACCTTACCGCCTATTCCTAGTTATAGTTGTCAGCTAGATAGAAGAATTCTATAGCTATATCCTTAAACGTCTTTAAGTATCTCTAGCTTTTATCTAGAGAGTGTAAAACGGTCCTAAAAATCCTCGTTAAGGGCTAAAAGAAACTTATTTAGCTTATAGGCCTTACTATTCTTATATAAGTCGTCCTATTAGTACTAAAGGTATTTAACAAGTTCCTTAGGGGAGCGAGTACCTTACTTAGCCCACTTAATCTTATTAAAAGCCAACTGCCTCTACTTTTCTAGATTCTCTAATAAGTTTAATATATCTTCTCTTAACATCTTCTATATAGGATAATACTATCTAGGCTTACTATATATTGTTCCTAACGTTCTTCCTAGTAGATACTAATATATTAGAGTGCAAAGAGGAGCTTCATTAATTTGCTTATATACTTAATAGGGGAGGCTTTAAAGAATTAGTTGATGCCCCTTACCTATACTTTATACTTTAAATAGTTCTTACTAGTAAACTATAGCGGCGGTTTTACTTTTAGTTCTAAAAGAAGATCTCTCTATAGTACGATAATACTAGTAGTAGGCGCTATTAGGGTAGAGTTTAGTCCCTCGTGGTCCTAATGTTGTTACTTCTACTACTTATATTACTAATCTAAGAGAGCTTCCTTGGCAAGAATTATACTAAGTTATTCTCTTTTCCTCTTTTACTCTAGATAGTATTTAGTCTTAATAGTTAGCTAGTTAAGGTCAGCATCCTAGTCTGTCTCTTCTTAGGATAGTCTATATAATAGAAGTTATATATCCTATTATATCTCGTTAGCGTGTTAGGCGCCTTAAGTATTGTCTAAGTTAAATAGTGTTCCTCTATTATTATTTAAATAGATCGTACTTACTAAGTCTTCTACTAGTGTCCCTATTAGTTAGGGTCTTAAGTTATAATTTAATATTATTATACTTTTTGTCTAGTGTTATACTATTAAAAGATTAAAAAGAGTAATTTATATATAAGAGGCTATAGCCGGTAGGCTACTAGGAAGTATATAGTGGAGTCTAGATTCACTTAAGTAGGACTAGAAGGTATTAAAAGGGTGTATAGTAGCCCCTAGGTTGCTACAGTATAAATTACTAGCCTTCTAGTAAGGGCTTCTACCTACTCTATATACTAGGAGCCGGTAGGGCGCCTCCTATAGTTAATAGGAGGCCTCTAGTAGTAATATAGGGAGCTAAAGGACTCTCTAAGGCCTTAATAGGTCTCCTAGAGGCGCTAGCGCCTCTAGGAGGTATTTAGGGATCCTGTCCGGTTATTAGTATATAATATAACCTTATTTATATTATAAAAGAGAAGGAATAGAAGACGGCGTTCCGCTACTAGTATAGATACTTTAAATATACTATTATACTATTTAGATTATATAATACTCTAGGAACTATATAGGCCTTAGTAAACAACACCTTAAGAGAGTTCCTAGACTTATTTTATACTATATACCTAGATAATATAATTATCTACTTAGATATAGAGAAAGATTATATAGTACACGTTCTATAAGTGCTAGTAAAGCTATAAGAGTACCACCTATATATAAAAGGAGAAAAGTATATTTTCTATACTAAGGAAGTAGAGTTCCTAGGATTTATCCTTAGAAAGAATAGGGTCTATCTAGATCTAAAAAAGACAGAGGCTATTAAGAGTTGGCCTATACTATTTAACCTTAAGGACGTCTAAAAGTTCCTTAGGTTCTATAACTTCTATTAATATTTTATAGACGACTATAGTAAGATTACCCTACCTCTAATAGAACTTATAAAGAAAGATTAACTTTTTATATAGAGAGAGGTATAGAAAAGAGCATTCTGTACGATAAAGGACGCCTTTAACGATATAGTTCTAAAGGTATTTAATCTAGAACTCCCCTCTACCTTAGAGTCTAATATATTAGATTATATCTTAGGAGGCCTCCTTTTATAACTAGACCCTCTATCTAAAATACTATAGCTAGTAGCCTTTTATAGTAGGAAGCTTACGCTAGTAGAATAGAATTATAAGATTTATAATAAGGAGATGCTGGTAATTATAGAATATATATAGGAATAGCGCTAGTATTTTAAGGGAGCTACACACAAGACTTTAGTAATTATAGACCACCTTAATCTTAGATATTTTACTATAATAAAGGTCCTAAATTATTGCTAGGCTAGATAGTCCGAGATCTTAGATAGTTATAACTTCTATATTTTATATTAGCTAGGGAAACTTAATAGTAAAGTAAACCTATTATTAAGAAGGTTAGATTATTACCCTAAAGGAATAGAGAAGTCTATATAGCTAGCGCTACTACTAATTAAGCTAGAATAGTAGAGGATTACTACTATAGTTTTAATAGATCTAAAAGAATTACTAGAAAAGGTGAAGGTTACCTAGTATAGACTAAAAGAGAAGCTATTAAAAGTTAAAGGCTTTTCCTATAACGGTAAAATAGTATCTATAATAGTAGAATAAGAGGGTTTTATATAGTTTTAATAAGAAGATCTTTATACTAGAACTAGTTCTACTAAGATAAGAAATTCTAGAGGCTTACTATAATTACACTAGTATAGGATACCCTAGTTATAAAAGAATAAGAGAATTACTTAGCTATAATTTTATATAGCCTAGACTCTATAAAGAAGTAGAGGAGTATCTCCTAAGCTATAATTATTATAAGAGGGCTAAACTAAAGCGATATAAGTAGTATAGACTACTAAAATCTCTACTAATTCCGGAGGGTTTATAGGACTTAATTAGCACGGACCTAATTATTAAGCTTCCGCCCTCTAAGAACCCTACTAACCCTTACACCCCGCTATATAATTTAATCTAGGTAGTTATAAATCGACTTACTAAAATAGCTATATTCCTTACTTTCTAGAAAAGTATAAAGGCTAAGATAATAGCCTAGATATTTATTAGGGAGGTATATATAAGGTATAGACTACCTAAGGATATAGTATTAGAATGTGGGAGACACTTTATATCTAAGTTCCTTATAGTAGTGTATAAAGGACTAGATATTAAGTCCGCTGCCTCTATAGCCTACTACCTATAGATAGATAGCTAGATAGAACGTGTAAACTAGACTATAGAATAGGTTCTAAGGGTATACTATAACTACTGTTAAGATAACTAGGTGTCTCTCCTTTCCCTTACTAAATTCGCTTATAATAACTCTTTCTCTACTAGTACTAGTATAATACTATTCTAGGCAAATTATAAGAGATATCTATACTTTAGGGTTAATATAGAACTAGTAAAGAAGGCGCTAGTAGTGGAGAAGCGGCTATAAGATATTGCAGACGCCTTAGAGGACCTAAAATAGAACCTAAAGTCTATATAGTAGTAATAATTAAAGAGCTTTAATTAGGGGAAGGTCCTAATACCGGACTTCCTTATAGGTAGCCTTATATTATAGATTGAGAGAATATTATAATATAGTAACTATCCTAGAAATTGAAAGATAAGTTCCTAGGACCGTTTAAGGTAGTAAAGCTAATAGGGTCGTATGCTTAAAGGCTAAACCTTTCCCCCTTAATATATTATTACCTAGTATTTTATATCTATCTACTAGAACCTAATAACTATATAAGAGTTATCCTAAAGGATAAAAGGTACCTATTATAAAAGGATAAAATATATAAGAGGTTATGGAAATATAACATAGTAAGCTATATATAAGTTCCTTAAGGAAGATCTAGGGAAATACTATAAAGAAAAGGTATTAGCTAGTTCGCTAAAAGGACTAGAGTTCTAAGGACAATATATAGGAGCTAATTAAGAACCTCTAAGGTGCTAAAGATATTATCTCTATATTTAAAAAGATAGAAGGCTATATAGAAGAACTATTAAAGAAGAAGAGTAGATGTCAACGTTAAGGTGGAGGTTAACCTAAGATACAGACCTACTAAAAGGTTAGTAGAAGTTCTATAAAAAGTAAGTACTAGGGTATAGAATAGTTAGAGGATAGAGGTTCTATATAGGCTAAAAACTCTATAGAATAGTATCTCTAGTAGAGTTTACTCCCTATTAGTAAAGGTTCTATAATATATAGTACTAGAGGGCGCCGTTTAGTAAGATTATTATTATATAGAGATAGCGCTAAGAGGATTTAATAATTATATCTTTACTACTATAGAGGAAGTAATATTAAGTTGAGACTATATAGTAGTAATAATATAATTAAAGCTGTAATTACCTAAACTATATAAGATTTCTATTACTAATAAGGAGTAGGCTGCTTAAAAGAAGGCGGAATAGCCTTAAAAGGAACCTTTTAGAGTAAGGTTCTATAAAGGGGGGATAGTAAAGAGTATAGAATAAAGGATATTTAGTGTATAGCTAGTATTAAGGACTTTATACTAAGATTTATATATAAGACGCTATAAAGAATAGGGTTCTAGGTATAGAACTATAAAACAAAAAGTAGTAATAATACTAATTACTAGGTGGGAAATTACTATAGAGTCTATATAATGCTATAGAATTCCTCTTCTAATCCTAAAGATTAATACCTAGTAGATTCTTACTATAGTAAATACTAGGTTGTAGTATAAAGGCTGCTCTTAAAGATTAACGCCTAGTAGTAGAACTACTACCCCTACTCTACTAATGTTTCTTAAACTACTACTAGGATTACCTATTAATAATAGAGCTTAGGAGGTAGGAGGAGTAACTATTTAAGAACAGTGCTCCTTACCTCTATAGTATAGATCTATATATATAACGCTATCCGCTCTACCTCCTAGGAACTAATAGTATTAGAACTCCTAGCTATAGAAGGTCTAGGGTTAGTTATAGTTTACTAATAGTATCTAGGAGGAGGAGTTAGTAATAGTAAGGACTTAGTACTCCTACTATACTTTCTCTTATAGCTAGACCTCTAGAGAGGGGGGTCGTCTAATAGTAGTAGAACTATAGTTCCACGCTATAATAACTAAGTCTCCTTCTTTAGAGTTGCTAGAGAAAATATAAGTTAGCTAGTCTAGGATTATTAGGGTAAGAACTTAGTTAGAATAGGTAAGAAATAAAAGAAGTCCTTACTAAAAAAGAGTACCTTATCTATAAAATGCTACACTATAGATAAGCGATATCTATCTCTTAGGGATTAGTAACACACTTTATATCCTAGGTAATATAATGCTTATACTACTATAAACTAGTGTGTTCTACGCCTTTAAGAACTAAATAGTCTATATATTTAGTAATCTTCTTTATATACTTAGAAAGATAGGTATTTTTAGCCCTCTATATATAGCTTAAATAAGGTTTTAGAGGTCCGCTATTTATAGTCATTATACTAATATCTCCTAGCTACTAATCTACTCCCTACTATAATAAGGTATCTATATCTATAAGAACCTACTACTAAAGGTAGTTGCCTCTAGCTTAGGAACTAAGAAAAAAGATAATATACTAGAGGTATACTAAGTAAGAGAGGCTAGGATAGGACTACTAATTATTAAAAAAGTATAAGCTATAAGATAATAGTAAAGGACTTACTAAAAAATACTCTACCTCCTTTACTAGTATATTTAAAGGACTAGCCTCTAGTTATATAAGCTTAGGTATAGAGTCTATAGTAGGCGTAAAAGAGAAACTATTAGCTATATTAGTAATACTAGGATATTAGAGGAGGAGGAAGGCGGCGGCTATAAGATTGTTAGTATAAGATATACGCTATAGTAACTTAAGATATATAGGCACAATCAAGCTTAGATTTTATATTACTACTACTATAGTTACTATTATTATTATAGTTAGAGATAAAGTTGTCAATTTAAAGAAATATTAGACTATATAAGGAACCCTTTATAAATATAAGGACCCTAAAACGTGCTAAGCTAAAAACAGACGATAATTATCTATAAATAATTACTAGTAACTAATAACTATAAAGGAACTATACTACCTTTTAAGAATAATTATAGAGAACCTTTACCTATTATTTAATAGACTACTAATATAAGGATATATTCTAAGAGAGGGGGAGGTACTATTATAGCTATCTAAACCTCCTTAGGAGGTTCTATAGATATTTAGGGGTAGTCTACTATAAGTCTAGCGGTGAAGACTTACCGCTAGAACCTCTAGGACCCCTATTTCCTAATAGGACTAGTCTTAGTTATATAGGTAGGACCTTCTAGTAGTAAGGAACTTCCTTTTTTACTAACTACTTATTATATAACTTAATTATCTATCTATTATAAGGTTAAGCACCTATAGTTCTCTATAGAACCTTTATATCTTTAGATATTAATTTTATATATTATCTAATAGAGATTATAAATTTAAAGCTTAATCTAAAGAAACCTAAATCTATTAGTATAGCTACTAGCACTATTTTAACCCTATTAACTTAATTGGCTCATATTTCTTTAGCATTATTAAGTAGACTATTATTACAATTTAATACTAGGGCTAAGGTTTAGGGTTAGGATTATTGTTAGGCTAGGCGCTAGAAGCCTACAAAGGGTTTTCAGTCCGCTTTATATATTCTAGCTTTCTCTCCTTACACTTTATCTTATCTATCTAGCTAGGTTTTACCTATAGATAAACTATAGTCTCTATATCTACTCTATATTCTAGTCTAGGATTCTAGGCTACCTAGCCACCGACCTTAATATTACAAAGCGTCCACCTACTCTACTACCCTAGATAGATACTAGGTCCTAGAACCTATCTATCTACTACAGCTCTAATATAGTAGCTATACTATCTAACTTAGTTACACTATATCCTACTAAACCTAAAGCTTTCTATTTTATATTTTAGAATAACCCTAAATATCTATAGATAATTATCTTGTCGCTCCGCTCCGTCTATTTCAAAGTCTCTACTTAGAATAGTCAACTCTAAATAGAAATTCAATCCCTATATAAATAAGGCCAACAGCTTTAGATAAATAACTAAATAACTCTTAAATATAATATCCAACTCTAAGCCGATATCTAAAACCGCTAAGGTCGACTCTAAGCTTCTCACACGGCTATATAAACTCCTACTAGTACCTCTAGTTAATCCTTCTAAGCATCTAATTTAATACTAGTCTTAGTAGCCCCTACTAAGATTATACTTTCTAAACACCTCTCTAACTCTATAGAGTTTACTAGTATTATTAAGACTTCGAATAGTTTAAGAGCTAGGTTTTCAATAAAATAACGGTAAATTTAAATCGGTATTCTATAGTATAATAATATATAGTTTATATCTATAGTCGGCTGTCTATGGTTGTCTATACTTAGGTCTTACCTTATATTAAAGAGGGGGTTATTACTTTAAACGACTACTAAGATATTCTAAATTTACTAGAAATAGCTTTTAGTAACCTAAACTGTATTACAAATGCCTAAGTTAAACTCTTCTAATTATATTAAAAGAACTAAGAGTTTAGTACCTTCTTTATAGAATTTTAACGTCTATATCTAGAAGTAGAATACCCTAAAAGTACTCTAGTAGTCCTACTAGAGTAGAATATCTCCTAGGAATTACGTACCTTACTTATCTTAAGTCTACTACTATTATAAGAATTTATAGCCTTTATTAAACATTTATAAGAGCTTAATAACTGTCTATATTAATTTTAGGCTCTCCCTAGATAACTATCTAGACTATTTAATAACGCCCCGTTTTGTCTAAGGTTTCTAGGTCCTATTATTCTGTTTATGCCATTCTATCTAGCTTTAATTTCTCTATAAACACCTATTCCTACTATAGAGCTAATAGACCTATTACGTACTCGAGGCTATTCTAAGGTTATAGACTTAGAATAGGAGCGGCCGCTGCTAGTAAGGTCTTTGTTTTTATTATAGTGGTTAGTATATAAGAATAAATTGCCTAAACCAACCCCGCCGGTCTAGTCCTAGTCCTTTATAGTATTCCCGTTCGGTATTACTATAGTAGTCCTATACCTAAGTTACCACGTTATATTTAGTGTTCCTTATAGTCTAAAATTCTATAGTCTAGGTTCTACGTCTACCTATACCACCTAAGGCTAGTTTACATTAGACTAGTCCTAGATATCCTAAGAGTCTAAGATTAGGAAATAGTATACCCCTAGGAAGAGTCTTATCTAGGGACTAATAAGTATAAATTCTATATCCCTTATAGAGAAAGAGCTTTATAGTAAAAGCTCTATTTATAACTATAAAATTACTATAGGAATAAATACATTTTATATTCTAGCCCTTTATAATACTAGTACCACTTACTATACTTTAATTAATAAAAACTACGTCTAAGATAATAGATACCTATATTTAAACTTAAAAACCCACGGAGTATTACGGCTTATAACGGTAGAGTTATTTATAATGCCCTAATAACTACTATCTAGGTTTCGTCACTTATACTAGGAGACTCTAAGTCCTATTATAGGGAAAACGACGCTATCTTACTTGTTACTAAGCTATCTAAGTATTCTATTTCTATAGGAACTAAATAGTCTTATATCTATAATTCTACCTATAGAGGTAGAAACCACGCCCTATAATTTATATTAGATTATTATAAAGATTATTATAATATTTCTAAGTCACCTGTTATGCCCTACACTATTATCTAAGCACCTATATTTTACTATAGTTCTAGTAGAGAAGATTTAATTTAGAGACCTAAGAAATCTATGTCCTTCTATCTATACTAAGTTAAGTTAAATATACTATATTCTATTCTTTACTAAGAGGGTACTTCTAGGTCTAGGAAATAAGTCTATTAGTAGGACTAAGATATTCTATAGGTAC
>JAGFMK010000642.1:0-12551 GCA_021030975.1 Lichenothelia convexa | reverse complement strand
ACCAAGCACCCCCCACAAAGACATCTACTCCATGCAAGGCCCGCCCATAGCTCCCCCTCCAAGCATCAAACCCGCGCACGAACTGAGCAAAGACTTCTTCCGCAACATGCGCGATCTGCAGAACAGCATGGAAGACTTCTCCCACATCCACGACGCCGTTGTTAAATGGCTCGCACCACCTACCAACTTCTCCAACGAACCTCTGTCGTCGACTATATTCCTGTTTCTCTTCACAGCCTGCTGCGCCCTGTTCATCGCATCCCACATCATCCCCTGGCGCGCAATCCTCCTCCTCGCCGGCTGGAGCGCCACACTCCTCGGCCATCCCAAAGCACAATCCCTCCTCCTCACCGACGAGAACAAAGACCTCGCCCGGCCCCAGTCAGCGGCAGCGCAAAGCTACCTCGACTCCTGGATCGCCACCGACATCATCCTCGACTCCGCCCCCGAGACGCGCGAAGTCGAGATCTTCGAGCTGCAGCGGGGGCGCGCCGAAGGCGCCGGAGGAGCAGAAGAATGGGAACCCTGGGTGTTCAGCGCGTCGCCGTACGATCCGTTAAGTCCGGCAAGGATTAGCGGGGAGAGGCCAAGAGGGACGAGGTTCTTTGAGGATGTGCAGCCGCCGAGGGGGTGGGAGTGGGGGGATAAGAAGTGGGTGTTGGATTTGGGGAGTAGGGAGTGGGTGGAGGAGAGGATGATTACGGGGGTGGAGGTTGAGGTTGAGGGGGAAAGGTGGGTTTGCGATTTACCGAGGAAGGTGGAGGAGGAGGAGGTGGATTAGGATGGTGAGGAGGAAGATTTTAGGCGGTGCAGGGAGTTGATCGAGAAATTTGTCCGCTAATGAATATACGATATCTGGCTATAAGTCTTAGGGAGGCCCAAGATTCCCGGAGCCAGAGTTCAGAATTGCTTGTCGAATGAGTGCGCGTAAACTGACGAGCAAGGAGAAAATCACCGGGGGACCTTCAGACCCACGTAGACTCCAAAGTAGCGCCAGGCGCAGTGAAAATTCCATTGGGCTGAACCTCCCCACTCCGAGTTGTCGCCAGCCTGCTGGGGCCCGCCCGAGAACATTTTCACGGTCGTCAATGGAAGGTAGACAGTCGGCCTTTACACTGCTTCCGAAGTCTGGCATCGAGTCTCAACACGCCAGTAGTACAGCTTTCGATCCTTAAATAGGACTTAGGTGCCGCTATTGGCAATGCTTAGCATGCGCCATTCCCTTTATCGTGAAAACTAACTGTGCACAACTGAGTGCATCAAACCTATGTACTTGCTTGCCGATTTCGATTCTGCGGTAGGTTGTTGAGCAGTAATGAAAGCGGATAAAGGGACTTGAGGACTTGGAATTATATATACCACAGCGGCACGCAAAGGGGACTGGGTCGGTGCAGAAACAGGGCCAATTAGGGCAGATGATGGTGTTGCAGGAGTTCCACGTTCATGCCATGTCTGGAGAGTCAAGAGATGTCGCTGGATTGTACGGTTTAGTACAGTCTGGCGCTGCACGAGCCGTGTGCGACTAACGGAGTGCGATGTTATGACCTTCAAAAAAAAGCCGTTAAAGTGAGCTGTAAATCCTGCAATTCTGGTGATATAGCTATCTCGTTCTACAGACAGAATAGCAGACGTGTGATACGTGGCGATGGATGGTACTGCAGCTACGCAGAAAGCAAATATCCCCCTCCCCCGAAATTGGTACTAAGAGTCTGCCGATTAAACGTTTAGAAGTATGGCGGGATGTAGCGTAACATCTTGTTCGCAAGACTGAGAGACAATAGCCACCGGCAATCTTCCGAAATCTCTCATTAATAGCCTCCCTACGTTACCGGAACTCGTATCAACTGACACTTCACTGGGTGCCGCACGAGTCCTTGACCACTTCTGCCTCATCGTTGCCGCCGTGCTCGCAGTGCTGACTGCTCGGGTCCTCGGAGGATTCGTCGGGATGCATTGCTCAGTTCAGGTCGTTGGACCGCATCCTGTTCTACTTTGATTTTGCTTTGCTCAACTTCTGCTCTAGCTCAAGCCGGCGCAATTCCAGCTTAACCATCTGCTGCTTCAGTTTGATTTTCCGGAGTTCTTGGTGGAGACTCTCTTCGTCTTGGTGGCCCTCGTCATTGTTCTCTTTGTCGCTATCACAACCATAGCTCTTGATCTGAGCCTGAGCGGAGGAGCGCTTGCGCTTGGCGCCAACCACTGGAGGGAGCCTGAACAAATGTTTTGCTGCTGTTCTACTCAGACTAGAGGCGATGTAATTGATACAAGTCAAGAATCGGCGCTGGTTGCTATGTAAACCACTGGCAGGCGCCCGAGCGTCGTGTGGCTTATCTCTTTTCACTTCGACCACCGCTTTGATTTCCTTTACCAGGTTCTCGTCATCAATACCAACAATATCAAGCGTATGGACCCTCAGTTTTCGCAGAGCTCCGACAATGCTTGACGATTCCGCGGGACTGCCCATTGGTGATGATACGTCGATCTCTAACATGTTGAGCCCAGTAAAACAAGAGCCGACGTCCTTTATTGCCTGACCCCCGTGTTTGTCGGTTAGCTTGATTGCTGCAAGGCTCCAGGGCCGCACATTTCGTAAATAGACTGAGACCCACTGCGCCCTAAACACCTTGAAGCGGAGCTTGCGAATCATTTTAACATATGTGGGTAACTCCCGCGCAGCCGAATTTGCCGTGCCTTCCTCGGCTTCGAATAAGTTCAAGCCGTACAGAGTACGACTTCCTTCGTCGTGGAGGTATCTATTGACTGCCAACACTGAGGAACTTAAACCGCCCATTGGATTGAGTCCAAGGCGGTAATGATGCAACATTCCACCCAGGGTGCATACAGGTTCAAGCTTGATAGGGTCCTCGCTAAGCAGTAGATATCTGAGAATGATGCGAAGGATATCGACATGAAGATCAAGCAGTCGAAAGGTCTTATTCGGCAGTGCCCTATCGGCATGGGCGCTCGGATCGACTTCCCTCAGGGTTGAAGAAGAGAGATGAGGAATTGGAGCGCCGAAGAGGCTCGGAGTCGCCATACGGAGCTATGTGCAAGGCAAATATTTGGACACGTAGACGTCGCAATGGTGGCCTGAAGTCCGATGAACGAGAGGTGGTAGGTCAGGTCAGCTGCGAAGGTAAGTGTGTGAAGAAGACGCCATGGTACCGGTACGGGAGTACTCGCTGAACAGCCGGGTACTGAAGTCACGAACTGGCAGAAGCCTCAAAGGGAACGTGCGGTGGTGCTGAGTCCCTCCTGGTTTGAAGAATCAGAGACGCATGATAAGTGGAAGCGAACAAGGTGTGATTCACGCTCCATCGGGGTGATGGAAGACAAAGGCTGCTTACTTGGTTTGTGCTGGTAACGTAGGTCAATGGAGAAGCGCGATGTTGTCTGAGATTTTGTGCCGCTGCTTCACATCCAGCACGAGCGGTAGGTGAAACCCACGGAGGTCGCCCGGCGGGGTTGAATGGACAGTGGTAAGACGTAAATTCAGTTAAGGCGGAGAGGTTTTCAACAGACGATCCCGCCTACGGCATGCTGGAGCAACTGATAAATCAGTTGCAAGCGAGGTAACAAAAGTCTCGGACATCATTATTGACTCAGACGCGTCACCACAGTGAAACTCTTGGCGGATCAGAGCCCTCTAGATACCGAAAACGTTAAGCAGGTTCGTTGGGGTCTCGGATCACGATTTATTTGTTATTCACCAGTGTGGTAGTCGAGTGCCTGTCGCGCTGATGGTCGTGACGACCTGACATAGGCGGGCGGCTTGATTAGAGTAACATGGGGATAATCCTTCCTCGACACTACTTAGAGTAGTGTCTCAATCTTACCGCCTGCAGATATCGAAGGGTTATTTATGCGTGAGGGCATCGCTGTGCATTAAACAGTGCATGTTTGTTCTATCACAGTGCTAGATTTTGGGGATAGCGTTTGCTCTAAATCGATGTCACCACGTCTCGCAATACTTATTGTAAGGCTCCGGAGATCTTCTAGCAATTCAAAGAGTCTACTCAATTTCCCTTCAGTTCAACCGCCTTCTCTTGTTACTCCTCACTGCTCCGGACGGAGATCGAGACCGTTTCAAGCTGTGCTCCACTTCTAGCCGGCGTAATTTCAGCTTGAGTTTTCGCTCCTCCACCTCCAGCATTTGCTCCTCCACCTCCAGCATTTGCTCCTCCACCTCAATAATCTTCAATTCATGGATAAGATCCTTCCCGTTCGTGAACTTCTCGCCGTTGTCTCCTTCGTTCGAATCAACCTCCTGGGAGTTATCCTCCTCGTCTTCATCCCGGTCATCGCATGCCAAAGGTCCCTCGGCGATATCCTGAGCTGTTCGCTTACCGGTGCTTGGGCTGGCAGCTACCAAGCCACCTAGTTCAGGAGTCCGGTACGTCGTACTCGATTGTGAGGTTCTCCTGGGAAACCTTTGAGCTAGGGACTTTAAGGCTGTGTAGATACTGGTGTCTAAGGCCGCTACTTCTTGCTCGCGACATGACGAGTCTGATGTTCGCTGGCTCTTGACCTTAACATCCCCTTGAATTGACTTTACCAGGTCTTCATCATCAAGTCCAAATATTGTGAGTGAATGCAAATGATGGAGGTTAAGGTTTCGAAGAGCCCGGACAATCTTTGAGTGTTTGGTATTGATAGACAACGGTGATGTCAAATCGACATCCAGGGAACGCAGATTAGGAAACTTCCAGCCAAGGTCAGTAATGTTATTGCTCCCACTGTTGTCGAGCAGCCTCTGCCCTGCAAGACTGCCCAAAGTCATGTCTCTTCGGTGAAGTTGAAGCCAGGCATCGGAGAACGCCGTGAAACGGATTTTGAAGATGTGCCTCTGGTAGGATGGTAATGTTCTATGCAGCTGAGGTAGGGCCTCACAGTCAAGCTCAAAGGTATTCAAGCCATAAAGGACGTAACGCCCTTCATGGTGAAGATCGGTATTAACCGCAAGCACTTGCGCCGATAAACCGTTGACTGGATTCAGGCCAAGGTCAGAAACGTAGAATCCCTCGGTGTGGACAGCTTGAAGCTTGATAGGGACGTTCTTTACTAGCAGGCTTCGGAGGACGAGTCGAAGTATATCCGAGGGGAGGTCCAGCAGACGGAACGGCGTAGTTGTGTCCAGGTGTGAAGTTAAAAGCAAGGATGCTGCCTCAGTGTGCATAGTCGTTGAGCCGCCGGTGGCCGCCATCTTGCTGATTTGGCTTTGAGGTAAGCGCTGAGATCACAGATCGTTAGAATGTTTGACCTTCTCACGAGCGCCGGGTGCTTCCTAGGGTTGTCCAGAACACCTGAGTTGGGTAAAGGACGATATGAACCGGTGCAGGTGGACTTGGTCACGACCGACTTGAGTTGGGAGTCAAGCTGTTACAGCAAAGAAGATGAGTGACTGCAATGCTCTTGGTGGTCGGCTGTGAAAGAGACCAAGTGGAAATCGTTGTAATATTTGATTGCGCGCAAACTCCAAGCAAAGTCTGTGAGTCACTACATGGAGCTTGGAAGAAAAGTAGTGCTTTGACGATGTTTACTCGGTGGAAACTATCTGAGTCCTCATCAAAGTATCCTGTTAAGCGTGCGTGGAAAGGTCCGTGTCAGAGCGTTTCCGTACCAGAAGTAGAGAGCACGATAAGGTTGGGAGTTTCCAAGCTCGATTGTCGCACAAAACTTGGGGCTCTACGGAATATCCCGGCGTAAATGAGGGCTCGCTCCCACGATTGGAATTTGGTGGTCCACGATGCAGCGGTCACATACTTAGGTACCTAGGTAGGAAGTGGGTGAGACACGTGAGGTTACCCCATGTTTTCTCGATAATTGTGCACGCTGCGTTTCTATCGGCCTTTCTGTCGGTTGGCCACCGCCATCCCCCTTCACATTTCTGCAAACCTCGCTTGCACCTCATAATGACCTCCATCTAATCTACGCAACCACTACAAATACTCGTCACCGCGTTCGTATTGATCGAGCCTCCATGTCCCCTCTTATATGTCTCCCTTCATCCCCGTCCTCCTCAAAGGTCCGCACGTAGTTGCTCTCCTAGCAATCGGTTCCCCTCGCCAGCCTTTGCGCCACAAAACCTCCGTTTCATTCTAGGCTGGCGGACAACCAATGCAGTAGAGTCCTACAGGTGAGTGCTGGCATCAATGTGCGTTCTTCAAGCTGCCTCTACGCGTGCGTTCGTGCTGTTTGAGTGAGCCTCGCGAAACCGTACTTGACGTTCTGCGCCGCTTCACAGGTAGTCCTTCTTCCTACTTGTGCGAGTATATTGGTTCATGTGCCACTCCACATCTCCATCTTTGTTAGCTAGTGTCCCAGCCCTAATCTCAAATAGCCTCATCGTCATTCGCGGTCCGACCTCTGCCAATTCCACGCTTTGATATCCTGTCTTAACGAAAACATGGTGGCGTACTTCAATGCTGTCCTCAATATTATTGAAGGTCACCACTCTGCTCCCGATCTTACTTGAGCTCTCTCTGGGTGGAAACAGATGCTTGAGAATCTTGACCACGCGCTTGCCAAGCTTCGTTGTGAAACCTTCGAATATCAGGTGGGGATAGCTTTCCGAAACTGTGCCCCGGGAGGCATTCGGTATGTCATGCCGTAACACGACGTTGTGTAATGAAAATGATGCAGTGGGCCCATGCGGAAAATGAGAGACTGTCAGCGCTGTTGGCGTTCCTCGGTGTTCGTGCAGGAGGACTATGTCAGTGAGGCCTGACGACAGGGCAGATGAAACCAGGTTAGGCAGCACGAGATTTCCTCGGTTCAGTCGAATGCTGGTCGGTAACAACAGCCTGATCTCCTTCGCAAACGAACTGAGTCCCGAACTAGGATCTCTCGAGGTGGTAACGAGGATTCGAGGATCAACAACGCCGCTTAGCTGAGCGTATTCGTCGTCAAGCTCCAACTCCTCTTCAATTGTACGGTCCGCGCGGGACTCATCATACTTGTAATCCTTTCGAAGATCCTTGTCATTGGCGATGCTAGGGTCAAGAGGTTTGCCCGATGCAAGGGAAGCTTTCAGTTTTGCACGCTTCGATGCTATTTCCGCATCCCGGAGTGTCAGGGCACGGCGATAGAGATAGTCACGCCGCTGTCTTGCTTGTCGCCTCTAAAGATTAGTTAGTAAGACATCATGCGAGGTAAATTTCTTCTTGTCTTCTGCTTACAATCATGATTGCGCTATGCGAAGAAGAAGCAGACAGGCGACAGTCTCTGCTTTGAAAGTTGAGCATCTGGCTGACTAAGCAGGCTCTGTCCAGTAGTGGGGGCGGGAGTACTCCCGTTGTGACTTTCAGGGTGATAATAAGTTACTCTCCCTTAACTCTTTCTTTTATCCTTCAAAGAGTGGTCTATAGAGCAGGCGCAATCTCTACGGCGTCGCTCAGAGTCCATTTCAACTCAAACTATTGCAAGAGGCACCACAAGGGTGCCTCCTCCTCCCATATTCCGCCCAGGATCTTACTGAATTCAGTACCTGAATTCTTTTCCGTGCTTCTAAGAGCATTTACACTCTTCTAGAGCGCCATGGAGGGCGCGTTCACGCACTTGGGCAACCACTTGGTCTCGGATTCCGCGTCGACGATAAATGCAGGAGAGGATGATGAGAGCATTTTGAATGGACGAGGCAATTTACCACGTTCACGAAGGAGGGGGCAAGACGACACTGGAGAAAGCGACATCTTTGATAACGAAGATGCTGAAAGCTCCACTAGCCTTCCTGACGGAGCGAATGGGAAGAAGACTCCTAGAGAGGATGAAGCAGTAGAGCTACCGCCACACGCTTGCGCGTAAGTCTACGCCCAGTGTTAAGCAATAGAGGTAATCCAGATACTGATCATACTGTAGGTACTGCGGCATACACAACCCCAGCAGCGTAGTTAAGTGTCTACCCTGTGGAAAATGGTTCTGTAGCGCGCGTGGGAATACCTCCTCTTCACACATCGTCAACCACCTCGTTCGAGCGCGCCACAAGGAAGTGCAGCTTCATCCTTCCTCCTCCCTTGGAGATACTGTTTTGGAGTGCTACAACTGTGGAACCAAGAATGTCTTCCTTCTCGGCTTCATACCGGCTAAATCAGATACTGTGGTCGTCCTTCTTTGTAGGCAACCTTGCGCGGCAATGCCATCCTCCAAGGACATGAACTGGGATACAGCACGATGGCAACCCCTCATCGAAGACCGAGCTTTCCTTCCGTGGCTTGTATCAGCCCCAACCGATCAAGAGCAGATGCGAGCCAGACATTTGGGCCCACAGATGATTGCCAAGCTGGAAGAGATGTGGAAGGAAAACGCCAACGCCACTATAGCGGACTTGGAAAAGGGTGCAGGTATCGACGACGAGCCTGCACAAGTGCTACTCCGTTATGATGATGCATATCAATATCAGAATGTTTTTGGGCCACTTGTCAAGATCGAAGCCGACTACGACCGGAAACTGAAAGAGTCACAATCCCAAGATGGACTTATCGTGCGTTGGGATTTCGGCCTGAACAACAAGCATCTAGCAAACTTCGTACTCCCGAAACTCGAACTTGGCGATGTCAAGCTGGCTGTGGGTGATGAGATGCGCTTGAGATACACTGGGGAGCTGAGACCGCATTGGGAAGGGGTCGGATATGTTATCAAAGTTCCGAACAACACTTCAGACGAAGTTACTATCGAGTTACGTGCCAAGGGAGATCACAAAGCTATTCCAACTGATTGTACACACAATTTCTCTGCCGACTATGTCTGGAAAGCAACCTCATTCGACCGCATGCAGCATGCGATGAAGACATTTGCGATTGACGAGATGAGTGTTTCAGGGTACATTTTTCATCGCCTTCTTGGCCATGAGGTTGCTGCTGCGCCAATGAAGACTCAGATGCCTCGCAAATTTAGCGTTCCAGGGCTTCCGGAACTTAACGGAAGCCAGATCAACGCCGTGAGAAGTGTCCTTCAAAAACCGCTGAGTTTGATCCAAGGTCCGCCCGGGACCGGCAAGACAGTCACTTCGGCAACGATCATCCACCACCTGTCCAAGATTAACGGTGGTCAAGTCCTCGTTTGCGCTCCTTCCAACGTTGCAGTGGACCAGCTTTGCGAGCGCATTCACCTGACCGGCTTGAAGACTGTTCGCGTTACTGCGAAGTCGCGTGAGGATGTGGAATCATCTGTGGGCTTCCTATCTTTACATGAGCAAGTCCGCATGAACGACACGAACGTTGAATTGAATAAGCTCACCCAGCTTAAGAACGAGCTTGGTGAGCTTTCAAGCTCGGACGAGAAGAAGTACAAGGCCCTTACTCGAGCCGCTGAGCGGGAAATCCTCAACAGTGCAGATGTTATTTGCTGCACTTGCGTTGGAGCAGGCGATCCTCGTCTCGCGAAGTTCAAGTTTCGCACCGTTCTGATCGATGAGTCCACACAGGCGGCAGAACCAGAGTGTATGATTCCGCTTGTGCTCGGCTGCAAGCAGGTCGTCCTTGTCGGTGACCATCAACAACTTGGACCAGTGATCATGAACAAGAAGGCAGCAAAGGCAGGGCTGAACCAGTCTCTTTTCGAGCGTCTGGTCATCTTGGGATGTGCCCCTATCAGGTTGCAGGTGCAATATCGTATGCATCCTTGCTTGTCTGAATTTCCGTCGAACATGTTCTATGAAGGCTCGCTGCAGAACGGTGTCACAATGCAACAAAGGCTTCGCCGCGACGTCGACTTCCCGTGGCCTGTTGCGGATGCTCCTATGATGTTTTGGTCCAACCTTGGCACAGAAGAAATTGCAGCGTCTGGTACATCCTATCTGAACAGGACGGAAGCTTCTAACGTTGAGAAGCTTATTTCAAGATTCTTCAAGGCTGGCGTTCAACCGAAAGATATTGGTATCATTACGCCTTACGAAGGCCAGCGCAGCTACCTCGTCAGCTCAATGCAAGCCAATGGTAGCTTCAGGAAGGAGGCCTACAAAGAACTTGAAATTGCCTCCGTTGATGCGTTTCAAGGACGCGAGAAGGATTTCATTATCTTGTCCTGTGTCCGCTCGAACGATCATCAAGGGATTGGATTTCTGAGCGACCCTCGTCGCCTCAACGTTGCGTTGACCAGGGCCAAGTATGGCCTGGTCATTCTTGGTAACCCGAAGGTCTTATCGAAACATCCACTATGGCATTACCTTCTTCTTCACTTCAAGGAACGCAACTGCCTGGTCGAAGGACCGCTGTCGAACCTTCAGATATCGTTGTTGCAGTTCAGCCGACCTAAGCAGGGCTACCGAGGTCCTCAGCGTTATCAGATGGCATACCAGCATGCCACCAACATGGCCGCTGGCCGAGGCATGAATGGGATGGCAAGACAGGATTACAACGAGAATGGGTCCATTGTCGGTTACATTCCGGACGACATCTCCTCCGTCCATTCCTCGGCGCTTGGAGGAGTTGGTGTATCTGCGAATTACCCGCCAATGTTCTCGGGATTCCAGGACACATGGCCTACGTTACCTGCCAATCGCGGTCGACCGGGTATAAACGGCAAGCCCCGAGATTTAGCAAGCGTCGCCGGAGAGTCAATCGCCGCCAGTGAGCTTACGGAAGGTACCGGCAATGGGACGCTCAGCGGCAAAGGTGGTGTTGGTCAAGGTGGTGTCAGTCTCGCTGGCCTCAGTCTGAATGACTTCAACAGGCAGACCAGCTTCAGCCAGTCTGACAAGCTCAAGAGGTTCGGCGAAGTGGACGGCCCTACCTCATCGCGTGGCAACTACGTTGGAGCTGGACGTGGCGTTGCAAACACTCGAGCGAATCAATTCGACGACGATGACGCGAGGAGCATCAGTACGGCCTTTGCAAGCCAAGTCGGTCTCGGTAACTATGATTGATTGCAAGGTTGCTTCGAGAAAGATGGCATCAAACCTTGAGTACATGCTTTATATGGTCGAATGCAGTCATAAAAACAACGACGCTATCTAGCACCACAACACTCCAGCAAACCAACAAAGTCGAGCCGACGTCTTCATCAGTCACCACCACCAGAGTGAGCTCAGGCGTGAGCAACAATCCCGCCAGCCGAAGTGCAGAAAGCCCTCCCGCTCGTCGCCAAGGACCAGTCGGGCTGTACTACAGCAGAACGGCCCGGACTATCTAGTCAGTACGCGATATGCGAAGGTGGTCGTGCCTCGCTGCCAGAGGTAGGGGCTCATGGGGTTGGAGGAGGATGGACTCATGTCTGGCTGATGCACAAGTCTTTCCGTCGGATGAGGTGTTTTAGTGATATACTTTGTAGCTGCAGATAGGACATGCAATGGAGTGTTTGATGTGTTCATGCCTTGCCATATCCTGATTGTATACCCTTTATATGGGTTTAAAATAGTTTCGTGGAAATACTCGACACGTGAAGCCGCTTAATCGGGCATAGTGCGGTTTGAACTTCAGACCCTCTCACACCTTGAATTTCACAACAACTTAACGTTTCGTTAGTGGGCCCTGAACTTCAATGCATTGACGACAAGGGAATTCAATGTCATAACAACAATTTCTCCAGTCTCTACTTGACCTTAGTCTCCTGCACATAACCTGCATCTGCCGTCTGCGACACCGCCGTCACCCGTCCAGACTACTTCAATAGCCTCCCCGCACGCGCAATGGCCAAGGACAAGTTGGAGACCGATGTAAAAAAGGAGAAGAAAGAAAAAAAGGACAAAAAGGAAAAGAAAGAGAAGCGGCGCTCTGAAACAGAGGGAGTCTCTAAAGAGAAGCGCTCGAAGAAAGAAAAGCGCTCCAAGCACGACGCCAACGACTCCCCAGCCCCCGCCGATCCCACAACCGCGCTCCTCAACTCCCTAGAAACCCAAAAGCCCGGTACAGTGTTAATCAAGACGGGCACAAACGGAGAGGCAGCGGATAAAGAAGATGATGAGGGCGTGGAGATGGGAGAAAATGGCGACGCGGCGATGATGGATGTAGACGGACAAGGAAGGCTGATTAAAGAAGATGGGAGCAGGGGGGATGTGGTCAAGGCGGGGGATATGGTGGTGGTGAATATGACGCGGGGGGCGCTGGTGCCGTTTGCGAATCCGTTGGCGGATGAGAAGAGTGGGCGGAAGGTGTTGAAGGGTGTTCGGCGAGGTTTGTTTCCTCTCTATTACAGCTCATCATCGTAACTATTGGTGCGTGGGATGGACAGTAGCTAATTTTGGTGGTATGGGTGTAAAGCGGCGAAGAATAGGACGCTGAAACGAGGTGTCAAAGAAGTCGTCAAATCGCTGCGCAAATCCACGGCAGTCAACCACCCGCTCCTCCTTACTTCCACCTCCTCTTCCGCCGACAAGAAGTCAGCCTCGACGACGACGACGACCCCGCTCCCTCATGCGGTAGTCATCCTAGCGGCGGATATCTCCCCCATGGACGTAATCTCGCACATCCCCGTGCTCTGCGAAGATCACAACGTCCCGTACCTGTTTGTGCCGAGTAGAGCGGAGCTGGGGGCCGCGGGCGCGACGAAGAGGCCGACGAGTGTGGTTATGGTGGGACGGGATAAGCCAAGGGCGAAGAAGGGGAAGGAGGGGAGGG
>JAGFMK010000641.1:0-12583 GCA_021030975.1 Lichenothelia convexa | reverse complement strand
ACCTACCTTATCGGCGCCTCCCCACATTCTTATTCGTACTCCTATACCGATCCCGCCCTCTCCTATACTTCCCTCCCATTTCGGTACGCCCCGTCTCTATCGAGCCCCTAACTAGGATCTAGAACGTAAGAAGATAATGCAAGAAGGAAGATGCTTTAAGTGTAAACAGTAGGGTTATATATCTTAGGACTGCCTATAGAAGAAGAAGGCTAGTAATTAGATCCATGCTATAGAAGAAGACACCCCTGAACAGGGAAAAGATTAGCCTCTCCCACTGCCACGTCAAGAGGTTATATATATAGAAATTGTATTAGTATCTAAGATGCCGGGAAACCTATGTTTAGCACTATCGTTTACAGTGGCTATTAGACTAGGTAGTTAGAAGAAATATATTACTGTTTAAGCACTTATTAATACTAGATGTACTAGATACGCTTTCATTAATCCTATATATATATATACACTTTAAATAATCTGTACCCTATCCGTCCTCCCTATTCCCACACCCCAGAAGATCACTAGATTTAATAGACTCCCCGTACCCGACGTTACACACGCAATCTACCCCTAGATAACGATTTAGAACTATACGACAAATACCACCCTAATATTAATTATAAAGCTAGGAAGCCACCCTCTAATCCTCGGCCTTGTATAGATGAAAGCATATAGCGTGCTTATTAATCCTATTAGCGAAATAATACGATTTAGACCGGGATACTACAACTATATAGACGACTTAATAACCTTTATATCCCTAATCCCCACAGATCTGCACACGGCCTAATAAACCAACCCTCCTATATACTCTAAAGAGACGTCGTATTAACTAGAGGCTGCTTATAAACTTACGGGTAGGCAAATAGGCCAATCAGCGTCGGCCAATTCAGGAAATAGTCCTAAGCCTGCTTCCTGCTCCACTAATTAGAGCCCACCGATCCGCTCGTTACGGCACGCGCCGCTAATTAAGCTTAACTTAATAACTATAGAATAGCTAACCGTAAATAAATTGGCTATTAAACCTATTAACATTGCGATAATCGGCGTATAGGGATTCAAGACAGCTAGTAGTATAGCTAGGAGCTAAATCTTCTTAATTAGTATGCGGGAGATCAATGAACAATTAGAACAAGAAAAGCAGTTGTTACCAAGAGAGCTTTCGGAATTTAGAGACGTATTTTCCAAGGAGGCTTCTGATACCCTACCCCCGTATAGAAAGATAGATCATCATATTGTTCTAGAAGGGGAATAGAAAGATTAAGGCTTCTACCTATTATATAGCATGTCACAGCAAGAACTTATTAAAGTTAAGAAGTATTTAGAAAACAATTTAAATAAGGGCTTTATTACCGCCAGCTCGGCGCCTATAGCGTCTCCTATACTGTTTATTAAGAAGGCTAACAGCCAGCTGCGCTTCTATATTAATTACTAGAAGCTGAATGCCATCACGAAGAAAGACAGATACCCCCTCCTATTAATCAATGAAACACTAGCCCAATTATCCAAAGCAAAGATCTTTACCAAGCTAGATATAAGACAGGCCTTCCACCAAATTTATATGGCTATACCAGAAGACAAAGACCTAACGACGTTCTAAACTCGATTTGGATTATACAAATACTTAGTGATGCCGTTCGGTCTAACCAACGGCCCAGCTATATATCAGCACTTTATAAACGATATCCTTTTCGACTACCTTGACGACTTCGCTACGGTATATATAGACGATATACTTATCTACTTAGAACGGCCTAAGGAATATAACGAGCACGTCAAGAAGGTGTTATAGCGCCTATAGGAAAATAGCCTACAAGTCGATCTAGACAAATATAAATTTAGGGTTACTAAAACCAGGTACCTAGGATTAATCGTCACTATAAAAGGCATCTGTATAGACCCTACAAAGATTACAACAATTGTTAATTAGGCAGTACCCTAGAACCTTAAACACGTCCGGGGATTTGTTAGATTCTACAGCTTCTACTAATAATTTATTAAGAACTTCTCCTATATTGTAAAACCGTTGAACAACCTCACCTAGAAAGACAAACTATTTGAATAGGACGCCGCTTACTAAGCCGCTTTTAATAAGTTAAAGAAACGTGTTACCGAGGCACCAGTACTAGCCTATTTTAATCCCAACAAGCGAAGCATGCTGGAACTAGATGCCTCGGATTATATCACTGGCGGTATACTCTCCTAATATAATAATAACGGCGTCCTATACCCTGTAGCCTTCTTCTTAAAGCGGATACTCCCGGCCGAGTGCAATTACAAAATCTATAACAAAGAACTTCTAGCTATAATCCGAGCGTTCGAAGAATGGCGCCCCAAACTCGAATCCATAGGGGTTCCTATTAAAGTCCTCACTAACTATAAAAGCCTCGAGTACTTTATAACGACAAAGACTCTTTCCTGTCGCCAGGCACGCTGGGCAGAATTTCTATCTCGATACAACTTTATTATTATATACCGCCCTGGTAGTTAAAATAGGAAGGCTAACGCACTTACCTACTAAGTGGGAGACCGTCCTAAGCACGATAATGATGAACGGCAACGCTTTTAGCGGCAAATAGTACTTAAACCAGCCAATCTCGATCTACTTATTTAAAAGGAACTGCAGCTTGCTATATTAGACGCTACAGACGCGCCCGATCCCTAGGATACTATCGATCCCCCACTTCCGTTGCTCTAGCAGATCATCTAAGCCTAAAAAGATGATCTATTATGCTAAGAAATCCGAAAACAGCTAGAAGACGGCATCTACCAGTCAAGGAAGATTAGCCTATTAGAGTACCGTGTTGAGAACAACGTTATATAGTATAGAGAGAGACACCTAATCCTAGAAAGCACTAGCCTCCGTCTATATATAATCTAGGACTATCACGAATAACCCGCTGCCGGGCACCTAGGAGTCGCCAAGACACTCGAATTGGCTAGCCGCCTTTTCTATTAGCCGCGAATGGATGTCAGTATTAAACGATTCGTTAGGAACTGCTATATATACCAGCGAATCAAGCCGTCCCGCTCCTAGTACCAGGGAGCACTTAAGCCGCTGCCGATACCCGAGCGCGCTTAGGCAGATCTATCACTAGATTTCGTCACAGGACTACCTAAAAGCTAGGGTAACAATGCTATATACGTCGTTATAGACCATTTAACTAAGATAAGACACTATATCGCTTATTTAACTGATTAAGAAGGCGGTATATCCGCTGAAGCACTGGTATATATACTAATCAATAACGTCTAGAAGATCCACGGCTTACCCTAATCAATAGTATCAGATCGACGGCCATAATTTATCTCTCTTATTTAGAAAACGCTCTGCCGTATACTTAGAATAGACGCTCGCCTGTCAACAGCCTATTACCTAGAGATAGATAGCTAGACTGAGAACGCTAATACAGGCATAGAATAATACCTTCACGCCTATATCGCCTACTAGTAAGATAACTAGGCTAATTAGCTACTAATAGCTGAGTTTACCGCCAACAACTCTAAATCGGCCAGCACAAGGACAACACCCTTCTTTACTAATTATAGGTACCACCCACGAATAAGCTTTAATCTTAGCGCCTAGAATCCTAACCAGACGGCACAGGAACGACTTAGTACTTAAAGAAGCCTAGTACTAGCGTAAAAGATGTCGTCTATTACCAAAGAAGTTAGACAGCAGATACTACTGGCCTAGAAATACTAAGAACACTTTGCCGACCAACACCGCATACCAGCACCAGCCTACTAGGTGGGAGACCTAGTATGGTTATCGACCAAGAACGTCAAGACCTAGAGGCCTTTAAAGAAGCTAGATCATAAACAAGAAGGACCATTCCGCATCAGACGCCTCATTGGTACCAGCGATTACGAACTCAATCTACCAACCAGCATGCACATCGATAACCGATTCTATACTAGCCTACTAAGGCCGGCGGCAGACGACCCGATCCCCGGGCAGATCCCCGTTCCCGCCCCACCAATTATTATTGATAATAAGTCTGAATAGGAGGTTGATGACATTATCGACAGCCGTATTAGCCGCGGAAAGCTCTAATACCGCGCCAGTTGGGTAGATCACCCACCCGATCCCACATGGTATCCAGCGGTAAACTTCGCAAACGCCTAAGACATCCTTAACGAATTCCACCAACGATACCCTAAGAAGGCAAGCCTGACGTCGAAACAAGCTTCGCGGACGAAGCTTAATAGGAGGGGGGTAGTGTGACGAATATCGACAGATCTATCGACGGATCGGCGGAAGCAGAGCCGGACAGACGGGAACAGAGGGTAAGGCTGTCAGAGCGGAAGAACGATATTCCAGCGGCATGTGTTTATATCCCAAATCCACCTTAATAGCTTCCTTTTTGTCACCTTTTAATAGCTTTGTTTAATCTAACCCTATTGACTAAATATCTGGGTGTTTCTCCTGACAGCTAGCTATAAGCGCCTATAGGAAGAAGTGAGTAATAACTATAGTAAGATACGTGTATTAAGCCGCTGACTTAAGTGGATATTAGTGCATGTCTTAATAGAAGGTAATAATATTCTTCTTATCTACTTAGTAGTAAGGTATACTAATTATTCTATAGACAAACTAAAAGATACTATTAGACTATCTATTATAGTATAATAAAAGCCTTAAGCGGCTCTAAGACTAGTATTATACTACCTAAGAGTAGCTCTAGTAAAGAAGACTCTAGCTCTAATAAAGAAGACTCTACCTCTAACTCTAGAGATAAAGACTCTAATATAGTAGTTACGAGACTAAACCACCGTAACTGCCGCAAAACCCCTCGTCTTATTTAGTTCTCGCCGTCACTATCTCCTAGACTTAATACCGCTATAGATAATAATAATAACACCTATATTACTAGTAAGGATAGAGATATTACTATAAGTGATGCCCTAGATCTAACGACTACACCTAACCCTACTACTATTAAAGCTACTATTAAAGTAAATAGGACCTTATAGGACGAGAAGGATATTAACCTAGGTATAACGTTAGTAGTTATAACCCAGCTTAGTTATAAAGAGGATAGGTTTATAAATAACAAAGACCTAAATATAGGGTTAATTAAGGAATTAGTAAAAGACTAGTAAGTTAAAATTATCCTATTAATCTACCGTACTAACTAGTATTAGGTTCCTAGGTGTTACTAATAATCTAGTAGACTAATATACTAATAAGGACTGGTTTAAGGCCTATAGGTTCTTTAGCTACGACTATAAAGTCCTTAATCCTAACGTTAAGTATTATATTAATAGTATAAAAACTAAGCTATACCTATACTAGATATTCGAAATATACTAGAGGCTTAAATAGAAATGCTCGTTATATAGTAGTATTAATATAGATATAATAGGTCTAGGGAAGACGCTTAAGTCTCTTACTTATATCGTTATCTTCTACTAGTTAAATATTACCTATTTTAAGGTGGCTAAAGATTAGAAAAATAATAATCTAAAGTTATACCTACTAAAAAACTCGAAAGAAACTAAATATCCCTCCGTCTCCTTATATCCTTTCTAGTATCTATATATAGATAAAACGTAGCTACTAGGCTAGAGCTAAAGTATAGCCCTATATTATTTCTTAGTAAGGTAAAGATTATCTAGAATCTAATAAAGAAGTAGAAGAGGTATATCAAACGTCGACCATCTAAAGATAAAGCTCTAACTCCTTATAGGCTATAACCTTAGTTTATAGTAGACGTAAAGAGTAAAACGCTATAGCTATCATAATATTAAATACTTTAAACTAGAAGACGTTGCCAAGCTATCTACTTAGGCGCCGGATTATCTATCGAGTTAGTATATGTTATTAAGTGCTCTAGGTTTATAGCTAGGGTAGGTTATAAGGAAGTTCTTAAAAGCGGGTTTAACTAAGAAGATTATAAATCTTAGTGAGACTACTAGTCTAAGAGATGCGCTATAGGTGATATAGGGTAGGTGTATTACTAATAAATTCTATTCTATTAAAAAGAGGACTGTATAGCAGTGGTGTATACTACGCAATTGCCTAGGCGCGCTATTCTCCTAGTTTCTATTAGAAATACCCTAGAACTTATTACTAGGGTAGCTTGCTATACCACTAGAGGTTATCTAAAAGTATACTAAATAGGGTAATTAGGTTTAGGCTAAGAAGAGTAACTACTAGAAGTGGTCCCTAAACGTATCTCTAGATAATATAGGTAAAGTTTAATATAAGGGTGTACTTTATTCAACTATCTAGTTGATAAACACCTCTTTTAATAACCTTACTAATTCTAAATATAATAAGCTAATATAAGAGGAGATTAATGCAATAAAAGCCGAGATCCACGAAGTATATATAATATATATAATCTAATATAGGCTAATATCTCGCTAGAGAGAGAAGGTGGTAGTGCCTATCCCCTTCTATTAATACTATAATATAAATATAGTGCTAAGGAAAGAAGTTATAACAATTATTAATGCTAAAACTAATAGCATTAAGGCGGAGCTCTAGGGAGAGTATAAAAAGGCCCTACTAGTATATAAGGTTAATAAAGTAGGGAAAAGAAGTATAGCTAAGAAGCCGGAACTAGACTAGAGAATTAATAGTTATTTTAAGCGCATAAAAGATATAAAGAACTTTAGTGCCTATCCCTTTCTTAGAGATATATACTAAAAGTATAACTTAAACCTTACCCTAGAAGATATTAGCTACTAGATAGATAATCTAGAGTAGTTATTATTCTATAAATATACCTAGGAGCTATATAATAGTAGTTCTAAGGTATAAAAGATAGGAGAGCTACTTAACAAGATGTCGAAGTTACTTAATATAAATAATAACATTGAGAAGCTAGTTAACTTTACCGCCTTACCTATTATCTCCCTTATTAACTACTATATAAGTTATTATAACTATCCTACGCCCTATACCCTCTATTAACTACTATTTTCTATACTTTACTAATACCTAGGTTAGATTCTACTAAAGGTGCTTAATAAGAAAAGCATCCTTATACACTTATAATAGAATACTAATACTAGGTTTATACTTATTAAGATATAGAATAATAAGTAGATAGATAAGAAGGGTAATTATATCAAAACGGATTCTGTTATCCTTAATAGAACCTACGAGCTCCTTAATAGGGGCTTTACCCTTACCTACGTATTCTATACGCTACTCTTTAAGCTATATTAGCTTATAAGCTATAAAGCCTAAGTAGTTACTAGGGTTAACTATATAAAGGGTGCGTAAAAGAATTTGTGTACCTATTTATATCGCTTCTTCTATAAGGATATAGAACTTAAATAGTAGATTATTAAGCGTTAGAATCTAAGGATACTCTTCTAGGTAATAGTTATATAGGCTAAGATAAACTAATAGAAGAAGGAGATAGAGAATAAGGCAACTAAAAAGAGACGCCTAGTAGTAGAGAAGAGATATAAGGAGGAAGAGACTATAGATAAAGAGGAGGGCATTTAAGAGGGTAAAGTCTAAATAAATACATTGTGCGGTATAACTAGGTAAATAGTTAAGAACAATTCGTTGGTTTTATAATATCTACTTAGCATTATCTATTAATAGTTATTATCTCTACACCTATTAGGAGATTATAATAGTAGTGCCTACTACTAACATAGTATACTAATATTATAAGTACTATAGTTAGTATAACCCTATATAGTTATACAGATTATTTTATACACTAGCTTATAAGTTGCGTTTAGTGGTTATAGATAATGCCTCTAAGACTATTATACCACTATTATAACTAAGGTATATTTATATATATAATAAATATAAACCGCTAGGCTACTTATAAGACACCTAGGTATTTTCTTCTACCTATAGAAGGTATAGTAGAAGTAAATACCTAGACAACATATAGCACCTAGGTATTAATTAGTATTAATATAGTATAGAATACTAAACTAGCGTAGAGAACCTAGGTGAAATAGGATACCTAGGTAGTATAGGTAACCCAGCTTATATATAGACGGCACGAGCTAAAACTCAATTTAACTATATATAGAATATATATATAGCGAACTAATATATAAGCGGTTGCTAGGCGCTAGTTACTTATACTCTACGTCTTCTAGCTATAAATATAATTACTTAGATCCTAATGTACCGGCTTATATAGAGAAACTCCTAATTTATACCTACTATAGTTATTATAATAGTCTAGCTATACTAAGGTTTTATTGATGTAAACACAACACCGCCCCTTAGTAGTAAAATATAATAACACGAGTCACCTACTATACTATAATATTAAGCTGAACTATTTAATAGATTGTTTAGAATAGAACACTTTATATATCACTAAAACGCTCCGCCTTAGCAAATGGACCACCTTTATATTAGCAATATATTAGCCCTAGCGCGGTAAGTGAAGATATTTAAAGAAGTAAACGTTAAGAACTAGTCCGTGGACCGTATTAAGACTAGGCTACAGATCGATTATAATACCTATACCTAGTTATATACTATAATAGAGGTAGAGATAGGTATAATAAGGTTACTAGACAAGAGACTAAACACGCTAAGTAGTAAGGGTAAGCTATAGTATATCTATTAAAACCTATTGAGGAAGTTCTTATAGGTATTTAATAATATACTATAGCTATAGAAAGATAAGTACCTTATAGTACTAGCCTAGAAATGTAATAATAATAAGAGATAACGCGTTTAGACCAAATCTTATATATTACCCTCAACTATAGACAATATATCCTCCTCTAACTATCTATCTATATTAACTATAAGGACGACCCCTCTAAGTAATAATAGTAGTATAGATACACCTCTTTATAACCCTTTTAGGATAAGCTATATAACTATACGTTAGTATAGCTACTATAATAGCTATATATAGGAATTATAAGATATTATTTCAGTAGATAAGAACGTGTTAGACATCACCCTAGATAATATATACTTTTCTAACTTTATTAAGGTACTAAAGGAGGAGATATAGTTCAATAATATAAGAGAGGCTCTTTTCTAAAGTAGTTCCGTGCTAACTAAGGAGGTATTTCTAGTAGAGAGTAAGTACTTATAGTGGTATATACTTTTATAGTTACATTTAAGAGGGTATAGGAAGTTTGCTTTTACGGTTTAACAGCAGTCTTTATATTTATTACACCTTAAGGCTATATATTAATACTTACTAATTAATAGTAGCTACTCCAGATAAAGTCTCAGCTAATACCCTAATAATATATATAGTAGGCGCTATATAACCGGCAGACCCTCCTAATACTACTAAGTATACTTAGTTAGAAGTATATAGTATTTAGAAGAGGAACTATAGGATAAAGACCTATATATAGTTAGGGGGGAGTGAAGAGGTAGTACACCGTCCTAAATACTCTTAATAGTAGTAAAGAGGCTATATAATAGATTTTAGTAGCGGCTATAAAAGGTATACTATTATAGGAATAATTTATAACTAGTGTATATTGTTTTAGACCTACCTAGGTAGGTAAGTCGTGCCTAGGTAAGGTTTAATAACCCTAGTAATAAGGCTAACCAAGTATTAGTACAGATTACCTAACCTTACCTAATCTAGTAGGTAATATAGTCGTCTATACATAGGTAAATAATATACCCCTAGATTCCACGCGTATAAAACTAATATACTACCCTCCTCTCCTCTATATAATAGATACTTATTAGGCTACTTCTATTATAGGAGGAATTACTCTTAAAGTAGTAGTACTAACTAATATATAAGCTAGCTTATTACTTAATATCTCGTCCCTTAATATCTCGTCCTAAAGCTAACCTAGTAAGCAACTACCTCTTAACGCGTATATATATTAGCTATAGCCTACTATTACTAACACTAGAAAATAATAGAAGTATACTATAATACCTAAGTAAAGAAAACTAGCTCTACTCCTAGGCTTATTAAAGCCTAAGGATATAGAAGAGGATAGCAAGCCTATCTATTAACTAAGGAAACGCGGCCGTAATCTAAGCGTAGATTAACCTAACTACGATAGTGAAATTGCCTTACTACCTAATATAAGGTCTAGGGTTTATTTCTATACTTCTATCTACTAGTACTTACTAATATAGAGGCAGCCTATCACCTACGTCTACTATAGCAGTAGTTAGATATATAGACTATACTTAAAGAAATAGCGGCCCTTATTAACTAGCCGCGCCCTAATAGAGTGAGTCTATAGTAGCTTCTTATTATAGAGGGAGACCTTCCTAACTTTAGGGAGTAGCTTTTTATTATAGAGAGAGACCTTCCTAACTTTAGGAAGTAGAGGCTTACCTTAAATTAGCTAGTCTTTATCTCCTAATTTTAGACAATAAGATAGTAGAGGTAGTATAAAATAACCTTATACTACTATAGTATAGATTAGTGCGCCAACTAAGAATATAGTCGTCCCCTATATATAATCTAATCTTTAAGGCTATACTAGAGTAGATAAAGGTAAGATAGGTAATTAGCTTTTAAGAGAATAGGCTATTAGGCTATTAGCCTAACCTATAGTAAGCCGCACTAAGCGACTATATAAAGTTAATATAGAAGTACCTAAAGCGATAATAGGACGACCCTAACGACGTTGCTAACGTGCCTATATAGGATAAGATATATAAAGTGAGGCCATTCCTAGCATATTATTTTCCGCAACTTATATACTAATTCTAATAGCTTTACATTGCTATTAGTAGCTTCTATAGCTACGCTATATAGAAAGCTCGTAATCTAGTAGCTATCTATTATATATTTAATAATAAGAGGGACTTCTAAGGGAGAATTATATACCTCCTATACTTTAATAGGTTCTACTACCCTAACTTAGGCTATATAAGTAATACTAATATCTATTATTATTACTAATAATAGATAGTATAAGAAGAACCGCTTTCTCATACCTAATATTATTAAGGTAATTATATACACCTACTTTAATAATAATACTATAGCTCTAGGTTATATTCTAGAGACGCGTTAGCTCTTTAACCCGTTTAGGGGATCTATAGTAGTAGTTATAACTATAATACTTTATTATATAATAGAGGAGTTTAGAACTAGGGAGAAACAGGTAATGAAGTTTAATAGTAATATTAGGAAAAGTAAGCACTGAACTTCACCCCTATATACGCAATCTTTAGACTACTTACTAATATTACTATAATAACTAGCCTACTATACCTAACTTAAGTGGACGTAGGACAACTAGAGTAAAGCCTATTAAAGCCTAATCCTTAAATACTTATATATATAGGTGCTCTATTAATACTATATTAGTAATAGACTAGAGTAGAAAATAGAACCCCTACTAAACCTAAATAAGGACTCTACTAATAATATCGAGGAGTATATAGCGTCGCTTACCTACTAGACTCTATACTTTAGCTTAAACCTAAAAGACTCTAGGTTAGGTTCTAATACTTCTAATAGTTATATTAGTAGTCTAATTAATTATATAGTGCTATCTAATATAGTGTTAATAGAAGGAAGTCCTATTATAGCGGGGATAATACTAGTGCTAGGTATATAAACCATCTAGTAAGTAGGTGCCTACTAAGACTCTAGCTTTATTCACGCTAACTAGGAAATTTATTAGCTCACTATAGACCTATAGATACTTAAGTAGGTATATAATTAGTATATATAAGGAGATATAGCTAATACTTGCTATAGACTACTACCACGAATATTATGTTGTAATAGCCTAACCTTAATCCTAAGCTGTTACGATTCTAATCTAAGACTAAGGATTTGGAGTTATATTAGACCTTTTAGAGTTATATTAGTCCCTAGCCGTGTTAGAGTTTTCACTCTACTTTATATATTCTAGCTTTCTCTCTCTACACTTCGTCTTGTTATTATCCCTAGGGTTAGTTCTAGGTTAATCAATCGAGTTACTACCTTGCTACTAGGTCTAGAGGACCTAGTCTAGGTATCGTCAATGCCTTACCGCTGGCCCTAGGGGTCGATCCCTTATATTACGAAGCGTCGCTCCTCTCTCGCCCTAGATAGCTATAGATTTTTAGATCTAGCTATCTGCCGCAAGTCTCCTAAGAGGTTCTAAGTCAAGTCCTACGTCCTAGAAATTTTCGACAACCTCCTAGGAGCTTTCTAAGACCATGTCCAAGACTCCGCAAATTTCCCACGACCCTCTAAGAGCTCTATCCAACGCTCCGCTCTGTCCTAGACCTCTGTCCTAGACTCCGCGAATTTCCTACGACCCTCTAGGAGCTCTATCCAACGCTCCGCTCTATTCTAGACCTCTGTCCCAGACTCCACGAATTTCCTACAACCCTCTAGGAGCTCTATTTAACGCTTCTCTCTATCCTATATCCCTTCTAGGACTATATCCTAGACTCTACGATTTTTCTATAGCCTCTTATAGCTATTTAGGAGCTCTATCCAACGCTCCTCTCTATCCTATATCCCTTCTAGGACTATATCCTAGACTCCACGATTTTTCTATAGCTTCCTATAGCTATCTAGGAGCTCTATCCAACGCTCCGCTCCGTCCTAGACCTTCGTCCTAGATTCCACGAATTCCCCACGGCCTTCCTAGAGCTTCGTCCAACGCTCTACCTTGTCCTAGACCTCTGTCC
>JAGFMK010000640.1:0-12613 GCA_021030975.1 Lichenothelia convexa | reverse complement strand
AAGCAAATACTATTTTATAAGGTTATTAATAACCTAAAAGAGTAGAAAAAGATTTTATACAACTTATATAATAAAAGTAGCTACTAGGGAAGAAAAGGCACTTATAATAAGGTTGCTAATTACTACTAGTAGCTAGACCTATATCACGTTGTGAAGATATTTATAAAAACCTATAGTATATACTAGAGGAGAGTACTAGGGAGAGAAGAGAAAGCACTTTACCTAATGTATACTATACTTATATAGGAAAAGGTTGGGTTAGATATAGTTTATATACTAGCATTATAGGATTATAAATATATTATACTAGCTAGAGATAATCTAATAGGTTAGGTTAAAGGATAAAAACTACGACATATAAATGCTGATAGTATTATAGACTTTATCTAATAAGATATTCTTTTTAGATATAGATACTTTAGGAGGTTAGTTATTAATAGGAGAAAAGAAAATATAGGGATAATTGCGGACTTAGTAGGACGGTTTAAGTTTAAAAGACTTGTTGTTTTAGCCTATTACCTATAGGTAAATAGAATAATTAAACGGGAGCATACAGTAATTATAGATACGCTATTAAAAATAAGTAATAAACTAAGTAAATAGGCCTAGCATTTTAAGAGTATCTTATAGGTAAATAAGGTGATAGTTAGAGTGAGTACCGGAATAATACCCTATTATCTAGCTTTTAGAGAAGATCCTATATTACCAATTAAATTAGATATACCAACTTAGTATATTCTGCCCTAGTAGGAAGTAAGAATAATAGTAAAATTACTTACTCTAAGAGTATATTAGTTAGAAAGGTAGAATAAAGATCTAGCGGAAGCTATAGCTTACTTATAGCAGATAAGAGATACGAACAAAGATTCGTTTAATACTAGTCACCACCTCCGTACTAAGAAACTAAAATTAGATAATATTATCCTTTAATACGATACTAAGCTAGATAATATATTTATAGATAAGTTAAAGTTAAGATAGTAAGGTCCTTTTAGGATTTATAAGGTAATTCTAGATAAAGGAATTTATATTCTTAAAGAACTCAACAGAACAGTAATAGGTAGCACTATTCCTAGTAATTATCTAAAGTAGTACTATTATTAAGATAATAATAAGGCTATAGAATAAAGCTTCTAGGATAAAGTATCTAATTAAAGCAAATAAGAAAAACTACCCTAATCCCCTCCGGATCTATATAAAGTATACTAGAACCTCTTTTTCCTACTATACTACTACCTACTAGAATACCCTTAATAGTAATGATTCCTTAACCTTTATTACCCTAGTAACTTAATAGGGATGTAAAGAATAGTGGGAGAGGAAGAGATATATTATTCAGTTCTTTATTTAAATACTTTTCTTTAATTTCTTTAGTTAATTAATTACTTTTATTACATAACCTTTAGATTAAATAGAAATTACACCCCTATTACCTTCTATACCTATTAGTAGTAGTATTAATATCTAATTACTTATATTACCCTGTAAGATCAGCTATAGGCCGCTTTTAGCTAGCCTAGTAATCTTGCTTCTATTAGCTGAGTTATCTCTTTTATTTATTTAAGACCCTTTATACATCTTATACCCTCTATCTATTAATATTTAACTTTCTTTCTTACCTTTAGCCTTTAGTATATAGTTACTAATAGCCTATTTACTAAATATAATTTATTATTAATCAGTGTCGTTATAGAAGACCTTTACTATTATTAGGCCGCCCTTAGGAAAAAGATTTTACTATTCCTCACCGCCTAGTAAAATAATTATTAGAATAATTATAGTGTATATATATTTGAGTTCTTTAATACGTATATATATATTCTTACTTATCTATTATAACTATTACCTTCAGAAAGACTCAGATATCTAGTTATATATTACTATTATCTACTACTATATAATAATAGTATGCGCGCGCCTATGCAATTATTTAGAAACCTTATATTAGAAAATTACTTTAGAAGATTTAGGATTATCTCTCTCTGAAGACGCGTTAAAAGACCTTAGATATTTAGTATGTGATCTTAGAATAGCTATTAAGTTATTAGAACGTATGATATATCACTTTAGAAAAATAAATTATAGCACTACCTCACATTTAAAAATGTTAGATAAATAACCCTAATAGCGTTTGCTGGTACTAAAGCATACTCTACCCTAGATAACTTAAATATTAGCTTCTTTAAGTTTTATCCTTTAAGTATTAGCTCTCTTAGGTTTTATATCTTAAACGGAATAAATATCTCTAGAGCTAAGTTGCCGTAGTAGCTAGTTTAAAGCTATCAGTAGCGGGTATATTTATACTAATTCTATTATATATATATAATCTATCGCCGAGTTAAATATAGACGTGGTAGTTAAATAGGACCTCTTCACATATATAACTAACTATCTACTAGAGCTTTAAGAGAAAAATAAAGAGGTAGAGTTGTAAATTTAAGAGATTATAAACTAAAACCTTAGAGCTAGAGTCACAAAGTTCTTATATAATATAAGATATATTAGGCTAAAGTACTATTATAAGGAATAAGAGAAAGTTTATAAGCAATAAGGGGACGCTCTAAGATAGATTATCTATCGCTAGAATGGGAAGAACTTTAGGCACACCCTCTATATAGAAATAGATAATACTTAATATTAGTTAGTTAGTATAAAAAGCTAGATAGACGTGAAGAAGCTTCTAAACTTTAAACCTAAGTAAGTTCGAGACTTTCTTAATGTGATTACCCCTAATTAGCTCTATAACTGCGTAACTATAGACCTAAATTACTACGGCGAAAAGCACGCTAATCTATAGTATATCTTAAAGGACTAGGAAGTAGCTAGAAAGGCTAATAGTAGGGAATTAAAGAAGTATATTAATAAGGAAGATGGAAAGATACTATAACTAGACATAAATAAGATAACAAACTTGAGTCTACATGTTAATAATCTTAGATAGATTGCTATAGACTAGAGCCTTACGTTAGCCTAAGAAACACTAGCAGCTAGGCTATAGATACTAGCTAGTAGAGCCGTAATATAACGATTTCTCTATAGTATCAGGTAAGTAAACCTACCTTTAACTATTAGACGAGCTATTACTCTTAGCCTAGATATACTTAGTAAAGAAGAGGGTACTAGAGAATTAGGCGCTGAAACTAAAGATAAGAAGTATAAAAGGGAGTTATAGGAAGTGCGCGCAGGAAAAGCTCTGGCTATAGATAATAAAGTACTACGTTCTACTATAAGTATATAAATAGTAGCTAGAGATAAGGAAGTATAGGCTAGGGAATTAATAGATATAGATAAAGATATAGAAGATACTAGAGGCTTTAATAACGGGAGCTTTACGATGTTTAATATTAGTGGCAATATTAATAATGACTAGTAAAAAGATAAAATATTATCTAAAGGTAGCATGCCTAAACAGGCTTTACGGCTAGAAACAGCAAAAGAACACCTATCTAAGCTTGCCATACAAATCTAATTATAGTAACCTATAGTGTCTAATAATAGTATTCCTACTCCTTCCTCTACCTAAATAGAAATTATTATATCTCTAGTGCCTACACCTTTATTAATAGTAATAACTATATAACTACTATAAGGAATCCTAGTATCTAGCTAGTTATAGAGCGTTATACTACCTATACCCTAGCTACTATAGAGTATTATACTATCTATCTTAATAGTATTGCTAGTAGAAGACTTAGAACTTAGGTAGACTATATCGGAAAGACTTAAGAGGATAGCTACTAAAGCTAGAAGTAAGAAATATTTACTAGCTAAAGAAGAAGAAAAGGAAGATAAAAAGATAGAGGAAGCTAAGGTTATCTAGCTATCTCCTAGTAAGAGGGTTAAAAAGAAGGTATTTATAACTACTATAGATTAGCCCGCTTAGTAACGTGTTAGTCTATTATATATCTAGTATAGTTGTAAAGAAGATATAGTATTAGCTATTAGCGGCCTTAGCGTAAGAATAGATCTAGGCCTTTTATATATTACGCTGAAGCTAATTAGAAAGAGAATTATAGAGAAATAGTGGGACGTTTACTATATAGATCACAGCAGAAGACTATAAAAGGCTCTTAGTATTATAAATATAGCTTATATAAGAAAAGCGGTTAGTATACTAATAGCTAGAAAATAGGGTAACTAGGTTATAAAAGAAGAGGCCTAGTAAGTACTAGAGCTAATACGTACTAAAAGAAGATATTAGGCTAAACTTTAGGAATCTTTCCGCTTATAGCTAGGATAAGAAGCGCCCTTCTATATACTAATAGGTATATACTAGCGTATTCTCAAGTTATTATTAACCCTATAGCAGAATTTAGACTGGTATAACGGTGGGAATTTTGCCGCTAGCCCACTTCTATTAGTACTTTTAGCATCTTAGGACACGATCTATAGTAGCTAATTAATTCTATAGATAGCTAAGTAAGAGATAAGGATGTATTGCTTCTACAAATATTAAAATATACTAGCTAGCTGCGACTATAGTATATCTAGACTACATCTCTATAGCGTTCCCTAGTAGGCTATTAGGGCTAGCCTCCTAAACTACTAAATAATAGTATATCTCTAGGAGGATAGATATACTAGCCTAATTAGCTACCCTATCCTAATATATATTTTAATAAAGTTGAGTATAGGCAAGTTTTCTTTTAAGGTACGTTTAGTAATAAATCTAGTAGATATAGTGCAAGGATTTACGGAATTAAACAACCTATTATCTATAATATTGCTATATAAAGAATCGTTAATTGGAACTGCTACCACGCCCGTAAATATAACCTTAGTCTAGCCTAGCAGCTATAGAAGATATAAAGAACTATATAAAGCTTTATCTACTAGAGAAGTTATAGCTATAGATACCTTAAAGAGAGTAATAGAGGAGCAGTTAAGGGGCCTAGAGACGCTCCTAAACCTTACACTTATCCTATAGGCTATAAAAAGAGGAGTAATATAGTATACTACTAGGGTGGTAATCTATAAGGATCCTAAAAAAAATGTCTTAATAAAAGTATATCTAGCGGTTTCCCTAATAGTAGTCAGTAAAGATTAGGATTATCTTAAGTTATCTATAGGCTGTATAATAGAGCTATCTAGGGTAAATTAAGAGTTTATAGTGCTAGCTAGAGACTTCTATAGTGAAAAAAACTCTTACCTAGTCGCTCATTAAGCTTTTAAAGGTACTTCCTTACTAATTAGAGTTAACTCTCTTTATAATGCACTCTTTAGATAAAGATTATAGACTAATACTACTATTTAGTTTAATATTAGGGTCCTTTTTACTATTAATAAAGGAGCTAATAACCCTCTTGCTGAGTTAGATAAATTAATTATAGCTATTAATAGATAGCTGTAGGTAATAGCTAACTTCTATTTAGTAAGGTTAGAGAGTACCTAGACTATACTTATAGAGATTAGGCTTAGGTAGATAAAGATCCCTTTAATATAGAGGAAGCTTATAATATTAGAGTGGATATAGATGTAATTATTCCCTATAATAGGGTACCGCCTAAAGGAGAAGAGGCTAGAGTTAGTTTATAAGATTTAAGTGGTATTATAAGGAAAAAGGACTATTACTAGTATGTTGGATAGTTATTTAGAGGTGTTAATACTTCCTTTTTAGTAGTTTTAAGATAACTACTTACTGGAGGGGGGTTATATATTATAGGGTAGAGTATATAGTACGTAATTTAACTACTTAGTAAAGGCAGAGGTTATTATCCGACCTTTTAGCCTTAAAGGTTAAAGATACCTTTTTTCTAACCTTTAGATAGCGCTAGTTACTTAATAGTAAAATATACTATAGAATTCACTTATTTAACTATCCTAACTAATAATTACATAATTAAATAAGTGCCTAGTGACTGTTCCACCTTATTATCGCCTAATTATATTATATAGGCTAAAACTACCTATTATAATAAAGACTTAAAAACCCTCTACTAAGGCCTAGCTAGAAGAATTAGTCAGTAACTTTAATCTCTTAACAACGTTTCTTTCATATTATTTTTAGATACTTTATTATTTTCAACTATTCTATACTTCTAGTTTAGT
This sequence comes from Lichenothelia convexa, assembly GCA_021030975.1. Taxonomy (NCBI): domain Eukaryota; kingdom Fungi; phylum Ascomycota; class Dothideomycetes; order Lichenotheliales; family Lichenotheliaceae; genus Lichenothelia; species Lichenothelia convexa. The sequence continues at coordinate 6,565 of JAGFMK010000640.1, read as the reverse complement.
AATAATTAACTATAATAATCTTTAAAGCGACAAAATAAATTAAAATAACTCCTAAATAACTAAGAAATACTACTTAGATATAATTAGGGTATAGATAACGGTCTAAGGTGAGACCTATATACTAGTTTTTTAGTTTAAAGTTCTTTATAATAGGGACTTTTTAATTAGTTAGATAGCCTAAAGGAGAGGTATAGAATATAATATATTCTTCTCTATTAAGAGAGTAGATAGTTATCTTATAAGAAATATCCTTAAAATTTACTATATTAGACTATATAACTTATTTAAAAGGCTAACTAAGAATTAAGGCCTAGTCTAATTCCTTAATAATAAATATATAAACTAGAAGGGTTATATTTCTAATCTAGATTAGTATATTTCTAATCATTTCTATAAAGAGTACTATATTACTAGTTACTATAATAAGATTCTATTTAGGAGACGGCTTAATAGGCAGCTAATACTACTTGGTAAGGTCTTTCTTTATTATATTAATTTTTGCGCCGCTATCTAGTAATGCCTAGACTATATAATTATTTATTATTGCTTTTGCTATTAAGATTCTAGTAGTATATATATATTTGTTATACTAGCTGGCACGCCTTTCTTTCTCCTTCTTACTAATCCTACTTCTATACCTATTACTAAATATAGTTATATAGGCTATCTATAGTCTATATAACTTTATAGGAGACTCCTAAGACACCCCTCTCTTTTAGAATCTAAAAAACTCTCTATAGGTGTTACAAATAAGACGTAAAGGTATTAGATAATGGGTTCTATCTACCGCTACGGAGGTCTAAATAAGTATAGAAATAAGCTTATAGGAGCAGCCGCCGTCACGTGACTATACTCTATGGCCTAATACTACAACAACTATAACAATAGGCCTACTAAATACCCTAAAAGTTTATAAGTAGTAACTCTAAGCTCTATATCTAGAACTTTCTTAAATAATACCTTAATTATATCTAACTCCTTTAACTTATTTAGGAGTTTCTTTTTAGGAGCTATTATAGGTGCTCTACTCTTTCTAGGCTCTTTTTTATAAGGCACTTCCCTTATATTAACGTCTTTATCCTAATTATACTAAACTTTTAGACGCTTTAGGCCTTCTACCTTTAGGGGCTTAGAAACTAGTAGAGTATACTCACCTAGCTATAACTCTTTTAATATTAGTATATTTCTTTCTCTTTTTACCTTCTTATTAATAGTTTAATATACTAGATTAGACTGCGGTAACTAAGGCTCTTTATTTAGTCTCTAGTCCTTAGGTCTAGTAATATTATTTATATAGCCTATATAAAGAAAGTCGTTTTTACTATTACTACCTTTATCCTTAGTAGAGCCTTTACTATTAGAGTACTCTACCCTAGTATAATAGATTTAATAGTTTCTAGCCTTACTATTTGAAGGCCTAGCTAGTCTATATATATTAGCGGCCTACTTAGATAGCGGTACTACCCTTATTTATAGAGGAATTATTTTAGCCTTAGTGTTATATACACTTTCTTAATATATCTTCCTAAGTATTAGTTGTAATATTAGTCTACCTAAACTAAAGGGTCCTAGGTAAATAAGATTATTCTCTCCTATATAAATAATACCCTAGTTAATATCTTACTACTTTACTATATAATAGAATAGGTGATAGCCCTCTATTTTATAGTAAAAGTGGTTATTATATATTAGCGGATTTAGCTAAACAGGATTCTGCTAATTCCCTATAGTATCTTAGTTATAAGCATTCCTAAAAGGTATAATATTAGCCGTTAAATAGCCTTACTGCTAATATTATTATTTAACTTATAGTGGGGTTAAATTTAAGGGGATTAGTAGTACTATAGCCATGCTGTATATAGTATTATTCTAGGGCTAGGCGTTCCTACTATTTTAGGGCGGTCTAGTAGTTCTTATATAATTCACCTTACTTATCCTAGTATTTTAGAGAGTAAGGTCGTCTAGACTCTTTATTATCTATTATATCTTTTAGCTTAGAATTACTTACTATAGTTGCTATATTTAAATAGTGGCGCTACTATCTTAAAGCTAGTATATATCTAGTAGAGGTCTTAACTGATCACAATAATTTAAGATATTTTATAACTACTAAGGAGTTAAATAAAAGACAAGTAAGATAGGTAGTGTAGCTAGCTTCTTTTAATTTTGAAATTTTATATCAATCTAGTAAGATAAATCCTACTAACGCACTATCTAGATAACTAGACTATATAAGAGAGGTACAGAAGGATAATAGTTATATTATACTCTCTATATTAAGAATAAAACTTAGGGGACCGTTTATAAAAGAACTAGGTTAAGAAATCCCTAATAGTAATGAGGATACTCTACTATTAGTTAAGAGTATACATATTATAAGTGTTATAGTGGTGAGACGCTTAATCTCTAATATTACAAAATTATAATTAGAGAGAATACAGCTTAAAGCTAAAAAGGCCGCTCTAGAAAGTAGAGAAGTGTTTAAAAAATAACTTGCTAGAAAATATATTAGACAAAATCTAGTAGATAAGGAGTATATAGTATATACAACCTATACTATAGATATAGGCCTCTATTAAGTTTCTAAGGAAAGGCTAAATAACTTTTTAGACTTAGATAAGATAGAAGTTAATAGTGCTAAGGAGTGAGATACTTAGACTCAGAGGGAAACACTAGAAACTTATATTAATATTACTAGTAGGGCGTAATTACCAGCCTAATATAGTTAGTAGTGTGATATAAAAAGATACAACTATATTTCAATATACTTTACTAGCACTAATAGTCTAGAACATCTCATGCTATAGCGCATCGCTATTATAGCTATAGTAATTAAAATAGTATATAGCGAGGCTTCTATTAGCTTAAAAAAGTTAATTCTACTTCTATAATAAAGGGACGCCTTTATTTAGAAATAGAAAATAAAGATTACTAAAGCTAGTAGAGACACGCTAGCCCTAAGTAAGCTAGTATAGAGTAAGAACTAAGAGGGTTTCCTCTAAAGTGTAGGAAAAGTATATATACCTAAAGATCTAGTACTATATAATGAAGTTATAAGAGTAAATCATAATAACCTATACGCGGGACACTTTAGAGTCGCTAGGATATTAGAACTTGTCTATAGAAAGTACTTCTAGCTAATAATCTAAAAAGATATCTAGGAATATATCTATATATATAATATATACTAAAGGACAAAGTAGCTTTGCTATTACCCTTATAGAGAGTTATAGTCTCTCCTAATTCTAAAGAAACTATAGTCGTAGATTACTATAGATTTTATTATATCCTTACTACTAGTAAAAAGCTGTATAGAACTAGTATACGGCGTAATACTTGTGGTAGCAGATAGATACACCAAGATGGCCAAGTATATCCCTTTCCGTTTAAATATAGATATTACTAATTTAATGCACGTCTTTATAGATAATATTATTAACTCCTTTAGGGTGCTAGAGGGCATTATCTCTAATAGAGATAAATTATTCACTAGTAAGTTCTAGGGAACTTTTATATTTTACTTAAAAGCGCGGTGTAATATAAGTACTATATACTACCTGTAAACAGATAGATAGATAGAAAGATAGAACTAGTCACTAGAATAGTACTTAAGATATTTTATTAATTTTCATTAAGATGACTAAGTAGATTAGCTCTCTAGAGTAGAGTTCGCTTATAATAATAGCGTTTATATGTCGATAAAGGTCACCCTATTCTACGTAATATATAGCTACGATCTAAATTTTTTGGTTAATATTGTGAATAATATTCTAGAGGGGGAGGCACCTATAGTAGTAGAAAGAATTTAAAGAATTAAAGCTATATATATAGAGCTTGAGAAGTACTTATAGGCCGCTTAGGAAGTGTAAATAAGATCTTATAATAAGAATTATACTCTAAAGAAATTCTATATTAGAAATAAAGTCTTACCTTTAGCTAAAAATATATATATAAGGCGTCTAAAGAAGAAGCTAGATTACTACTTTCTTAGACCATTTAAGGTGCTAGAGATAATTAGTAAGTAAGTATATAAGTTAGAACTTCCCCTATTATATAAAGGAATCTACTCTACGTTTTATATATTACCCCTAGAGCCTTACTAGCGTAGAGAGAGTAGGTTACTACTAGCTCTAGAAGATGTTAATAGGGAAGAAGAATTTAAAGTTAAAAAAATCCTTAATTACTAGAAGGCTAGATACGGAAAGAAAGTATACCTTATATAGTAGAAAGGATACTTACTAGCGTACGATTTATAGGAGCCTGAGAGTAATATAATTAATTCTCTAGATCTACTAAATGAATATTAGTAGAGTATAATTAGGCCAAATTCTTAGAAGTAAATACATCTATAAGAAGAAATATTACAATAATATAGCAATAGCACAGCACCTAAGACTATATCTAAACTTAACTAATAGCCTCTAAATCTCCCCTATTATCCTCCTCCTTCTCTTTATTAATATCTACCTATAAAAAAATCTTATTAAAAGCTGTGATGTTAACTTAAGTAATAAACTATTAGTAAGGTAATAATAAAGGGAACTTTCTATATTTACTTAAATATAAGTAAGGATATTTATTTCTTCTAAACTAGAAGAAATATGCTTAAGGGAACTAGTAATACGTAATTAGATAATAGTCTAGTTGGTAGACTTCTTAAGAAGCTTATAGTTCTTAGACTAGCGGTTAAAGTGAGTTATAAAGTTCTTAATAAAGAGGTTCATTAGGCGGCAAGCGTCCTAATAGGGACCCGTATACTTATTATTATTGATAATATAATTAAGTACGTTGGCTTAATAAAGGATCTAGTTAGTAGCAAAATGCTAATAGTAAGGAACCTACTTAGAATATTAGCGCTAGTCAAGAAAGTGAGGTTCTAAACTTATGGTGTTATATTACTTCCTTTACTTTATATAGTAGCTATATTTATAGTATATAGACTTTTTACGGTACTAGTACTTAGGATCCTTAGTAAGATACTTTATATAGTAAAGGTAACTATTACGCGCGAGAGTTATAGGAGTGGTAATAGAAGTAGGAGCTGTAGTTTAAATGGATTAGAATTAAGAACTAATAGGACTAGAGGTAGTTATTATTATAAAGTAAGAGAGTTATTAGTATAGTTCTATAAAGAAAGGTAGAATGTAAATAGAGAGTTTAGAACTAGGTAAGGCACTACTTTTATCCTTGCTGCCTAGACCCTAATTATTACTAGAGGTGGCTGAGGTTATTTTTTGTAATTATTTGCGTTAGCTAAAAGTTATATAAACGTCATATAAGCCTCACCTTATCGCTATAATTAAGGTAAAAGTAGATATAAGAAGGCTAGATCCTTTAATTAAAAACAATTAAGGAGGTTAATAATGAAAAAATTATCTAGTAGTAATAAAGAACCTGACGAGTAATTAAGGATATAATGTCACATAGTTGGAATTGGCTAACTACCCTATTTTAGGAAATAAGGACTAATTAAAAATATATATAAGGTTAGTTATATAGTAAAGTTTATAGTAAAGGAAAGAGAATAAATAGATGATAGAAAGTTATAGGTTTAAATACCGCGACTTAGAAAGAATCTGCACGGTTACCTAATAGCTAGTTAGGTAGTTAGGGTCTTCTTGAATTCCTATTACTCTTTATTTTATAAGTATTAATATCGCAATCTTCTAGTAGTTTGCCGTTATTAGATACGGGAATTACTTATAACCTATCTTTCCTAAGTTTTTATCCTTATAGAGGTTTTATCTTAGGTTTTACAGATAATATATAGAGAAGGTAATAAGAGGCCGAGAATTTACTTTAAGGTTACTAGTGTTCCTCTTCTTATAAGATCTAGAGACTAGATTCTAGAGGGGGAGGTAGTTATAAAGGTGCCTCTATAACTTGAAGTAGACTTAGCAAAAAGTCTATCTAACTAAGGTTATATTATAATTATTAATTAAAGTCGGATGAAAGATAAAGTGGGGTATATAAACTCCTACTCGCTGAGGGATTTTTCCTTAGCAATTAGTTCTTAAATAAGTTTATTATAAGCTATTTCTATAGTGCGGCTAGATATACGGTGACTCTTATATATACTACTAGCTAGGTGTATTTATTTATCAACAACCTATCTTAGTACCACATACAGCTGTTATAGTATACTCTAGTAGGATAATTTTTATCTTTAAACCTTATAGGTTAATAGATATAAATTTCTTTATCTAGAGGTGCATTTATAAAGGCTGACTTAAAATTCATCTATCTTTAAGAGGTTTTCTATCTTTAAGTAGATTAATAAGCTTCTATATTTGTTGTTAGTTTAAGTCTTTAAATTCTTTTAGCATTACTTAATCCTAAAATAATTTATTTTAGCTTGCTTGTGATTCTTAGTAGGTAGTTAGATCCTTTGTTTTAACTAAATACAAACTTTATAATTAGTATTTTAGTTAATCTAAACCATATCTAACTCTTTTAGTAACTCTTAAACTATATTAGATAAATACTTTAATATAGTTTCCCCTAAATATCTAAGTCTCTAATACTAAATTTATTTATTAAATACTATAGTATTTAATATAACTTT